>CM049380.1:15046700-15200609 GCA_026937815.1 Etheostoma perlongum | reverse complement strand
TTGGTGCATTTGTTGGCAGGTAACGTGAGCTCCCGGCAGCATATATTAGCAAGCTACAAGTCTCAGCCAGTGAGGAGAAGCTAAACTCGAGGCCGGGGATTTTTTGGCCTTTGCTTTGTTCGCTTTTTAGCATGTTAACGAATGACATTAAGCTCACTAATATTGACCTTAACTCCCTAGCAATCAGTTATGAAGCACAGATGCGGCAGAGATAACCAAACTGTCACGATAGTGTAACAATTCGCTTGCAAGCAACAGCGAATAACAGCGTTAGCTAACTCGTCAGTTCCCATCGTCAGCTAACGTTAGTCTAGTTAAAGGCCTCACAAGTTCAAACGAGGGTGAACCAGGAATTCTTTCTACTTAACTGTGGGTACCACATTGTTAGCTACATTTTCAGACTAAATCGCAAGTTTAATATCTAAAAAACTCTTGTAAGAATGAAATTAATCTTCTCAAGCTGCTTTTTGCGGGCTGCGAAACTGCAGACATTTGAGATTTGTAAAAATGTGGGAGGTGGTGGGTGACCTACATAACGTATAAGTATAGCGTTATACTTCATAGCTAACATCAGGGTTTTCATTGGTAAGCAATTATCAAGTTAAATAGTATTAATTTACATTAACTCTTATTTTTGCAGTACGTTTAAAGATTTTAAGGCCTTACATATACATAATAATAATAATAATAATAATAATACAATGGTTTCTTAGAACTTAGGGCTAGTTTGATTAAAAAGCACCTAGCTAGTTGGAAAGAATCTCGAGAGATTTGTATGAGTGAGTATTAAATACAATAAATGTATCCCATTAGGCTATTGTATGATTATTAAACTAAATAAAATAAATATGTTTTAAGGACAAAAATCAGTTAGGATCCTTTGGGTTGTTGCGGGATGTCCTTTTTTGTTTGTTAGAAATTAATTGACTCAAAACAATTAATTTTTTAATTATCTCTCTGTAGAATAAGAAGGTGCACTTTTATATGTTGGAAAAACATGACTGACTCTCTTTTCTGATGCATTTTGGTGTGCATTCACCAAAATGAGAGAGAAGAGAGAAATGATGTCCATTAACAATAAACATTAATATGGCTGGGGCTTGGATATCTTTTTTTTCCTCTTCTGTCAGAGAAAGTATTCTTCTGCCCCTCCCATTATGAACCTTGACAACATAGTCAATGCAATCACGTTTAGCCGAGATCTTTGATTTACAGGGCTAAATGGGAGGTTAACAGAAACAGGTTTGCTCATAAAACTTTTCACTATAACAAACAAAACGAAAAACAAGTACACATAGGATTATACACCTGTTCAATGAGTTTTAAATTAATTTCCTCACCTTTCTGTATAGAGTATGTCATGGGTCACCAGGTGTTGTTTCAGTTTTTGTGTGTGGAGAAAAAAAACAGGTGCCATGTCTCGGTTTACTTCTCAGATTCCCGCCAACCTACTAACACATGAATTGATGTCAACCACTTAGAGCAAATGCTAGTTTTTTCGATGTTACTCTAGCTTGAGGAATAACAGCATGACACCTGGGATATGTCGAAACAAATACAAAAAGAAAACTCAAAGCAAGCATCACCTTGGAACAAAAGAGAACATGACACTGAGATACAATTTCCCAAACAAATTAACTTATGCTCCTGTTCCTTCTCTGCACCACTTGTATTTGCTGTTTGAGAGTTAGTTGTGGCACATTTTTCTGGTTCACACATCGCACTTTGTGTTGTGTTATATTGTGCAAGAAAATATCACTTACACCATTAATACATATCGAATAATGTGGAATTATTTGTTTTGTCATTTGACTGAACCAACCATATAAAAAGTGCTTCTCAAACGAGTCTTGAGAGAATCCTCTAAAGTATATTATGTGTGAATCGGCTTTAATTTCTCTCCGTTGCTCACTCCTTTTTCTGTTCATCCCCAAGCATGTTCGCTGGTCAGTTGCATAGATGGTGTTAATCAATAACATTCCTACCCTGAGTTCAAACAAATCTGATTTGACGAGAAGCAGCAACTGGGGAGGGCCAGCAGACTGATAAGAGTCCAGTCTGTTTCTCAATCATAAAACAATTGTAGTCAAAACCTTGGATTTATCTGTTGTGTTTGACACCACAATAATAAACCTCCGCTATCAACTTTATAACTGGGACAGATAGGAGGCATCATGGTGTCTTCAGTAAGTGTGGTAAAAGTCAATGGTACAAATCTCGCACACAGTTCATGAGAAGAGGAAGCCCAGCTGTTGTCACGTTTACTTTGTGAAGAAGTTTAGATGTTGAAACCTTGGTTAATGGGTGTCATTGGTCAGTTGGATTGTCCATTGTGAACCAATACATATCAGTTTTATTTTGGTATTTTGACACAGAAAGCATAACTAAAATATCTTGCATTGAGAAACAGGTTTATGTTCTGTATCTATTTTCTTGTCTCCTTAGATCTGTGGCAGTTTCAGTTGTTACAGTATTGCTAACCCCTTTCTCTTGAACTTGAGTTGAGAAACCAATAAGTCAAACACTTAAGTGGAGATTCAGACCAAAACAGTGCAGGGGGCTGCGTCTGTTTGGGTGTGTTGTTTAAGGTGAGACATGAAATACAATCTATGATGTATAGTTTAAGTACAGATTACTGGGTTAAAGGGATAGTTTGGATATTTTGAAGTGGGGTTCGTACACGGAAGATAAGCAATGCACAGCTATGGACGGGGGTAGCAGCAAAAACATTTTAGCCACCTAAAAAACAATATCAAGTGGCGCTTTATTTAGAATTTTTTTACCGCTTTACCTTGCCATTTGACAGACCTTTCTTTTGGCACTACATTTTCTTAACCTTAGAACTGTATTATGCCGCAGATCAGCTGTTTTGGTCAGACTCAGCGGTTTGTGGAAGAGACGTAAAAAACAAGAAAATAAGTGTTTATGTCAGAAATGACAAAACTTCATTCACTGTGGAGACGAGGATACCTTTATGAGCCACAGTGTACACAAGAAGAACTTTTGCATTGAGAGACTGAACAAGCTGAGAGAGGAGGAAAGCTCTGTGGAAAAGAATGGGCTGTCTGAGCAATAAGGCCGGCCTGCTTCATTCTTTCTGTGAATGATTTGTAAAGATTTACAAAGAATAGGTTTACGGCATTTGCTATGTTACTGGGAAGTTTTGGGACTGATTTCTGGGATTGCTGTGGACAAAGTGCACATGGCAATACACTGATAAGTAATTAAACATGTATCCAGCTGATTTTAATAGCTTTGGTTACTTTATTGTGTCCAACAGTTAACCTAATTTAATGTATGTGGCGTTTTCTTTTGCGGGATGCAAATGTTTCACCAAAACAAGTTCCTTGGCTAGACCAATTTGCAGATCCACCGTCGCTGTGTCCAAAACTTGGCTCCGCCAGAGGCAGTTGTGATTGGTTTAAAGAAATGATGCCGGAGCGTTTTTTCCTCCTTTCCTAAGATGTTTCTGTGGTAGCTGTACTGCCATCTACTATACACTAACTATGGATGGACCAGTAGCCCTACCTCATTACAACACCACTTCAAAATACAGTTTGCAATACCCACAGACAGGATTTACAAACGTTTTTATCTCTTGTTTTTGACAATCGTGATGTAAACAGTAGAAATACAGAGTGTGCAGAAATGTGCAAATTAATGAGAGGGCTACACTTTTTCACACAGGCATCTTGCTGGTCTGATGGTGTGTATCTATCAGTGTGATTTGTAACAAATGGCAATTATGGTCACTGAACCTACCCTGCAAATACAGGTTAATAAAAAAAGATCCTGATACATTCATTTACAATTGTTCCAATTCTATCCCCAATCCAATCATGACTAACTGGAGGTTTCCTGGTGTGTGGTGTATATATATATATATATATATATATATATATATATATATATATATATATATATATATATATACACTCACTCACCGGCCACTTTATTAGGTACACCTGTCCAACTGCTCGTTAACACTTAATTTCTAAGCAGCCAATCACATGGCGGCAACTCAGTGCATTTAGGCATGTAGACATGGTCAAGACAATCTCCTGCAGTTCAAACCGAGCATCAGTATGGGGAAGAAAGGTGATTTGAGTGACTTTGAACGTGGCATGATTGTTGGTGCCAGAAGGGCTGGTCTGAGTATTTCAGAAACTGCTAATCTACTGGGATTTTCACGCACAACCATCTCTAGGGTTTACAGAGAATGGTCCGAAAAAGAAAAAACACCCAGTGAGCGGCAGTTCTGTGGGCGGAAATGCCTTGTTGATGCCAGAGGTCAGAGGAGAATGGCCAGACTGGTTCGAGCTGATAGAAGGGCAACAGTGACTCAAATTACCACCCGTTACAACCAAGGTGGGCAGAAGAGCATCTCTGAACGCACAGTACGTCGAACTTTGAGGCAGATGGGCTACAGCAGCAGAAGACCACACCGGGTGCCACTCCTTTCAGCTAAGAACAGGAAAGTGAGGCTACAATTTGCACAAGCTCATCGAAATTGGACAATAGAAGATTGGAAAAACGTTGCCTGGTCTGATGAGTCTCGATTTCTGCTGCGACATTCGGATGGTAGGGTCAGAATTTGGCATCTACAACATGAAAGCATGGATCCATCCTGCCTTGTATCAACGGTTCAGGCTGGTGGTGGTGGTGGTGTCATGGTGTTTGGAATATTTTCTTGGCACTCTTTGGGCCCCTTGGTACCAATTGACCATCGTTGCAACGCCACGGCCTACCTGAGTATTGTTGCTGACCATGTCCATCCCTTTATGACCACAATGTACCCAACTTCTGATGGCTACTTTCAGCAGGATAATGCGCCATGTCATAAAGCTGGAATCATCTCAGACTGGTTTCTTGAACATGACAATGAGTTCGCTGTACTCAAATGGCCTCCACAGTCACCAGATCTCAATCCAATAGAGCATCTTTGGGATGTGGTGGAAGGGGAGATTCCCATCATGGATGTGCAGCCGACAAATCTGCGGCAACTGTGTGATGCCATCATGTCAATATGGACCAAACTCCCTGAGGAATGCTTCCAGCACCTTGTTGAATCTATGCCACGAAGAATTGAGGCAGTTCTGAAGGCAAAAGGGGGTCCAACCCGTTACTAGCATGGGGTACCTAATAAAGTGGCCGGTGAGTGTATATATATATATATATTATCTTCTTAAAATGGAGTCTGTGATTCTGGAGAAAGATTGATACTTAAACTTGACACACAAACGTCAATGTGCGATTTCAGAACGTTAGCATGTGCCAGATTTACCATCCCTCTCACTGCCTTTCTCTTATACGTCCATGGCCTTTCCCCTCCTTTTTAAGGCTGTGTCTTCCATTTTAAGCCAATTAATCACTAAACCCTTTTCTTTGAAACCAAAGTAGCTCAATAACTAATGACTGACCGGCACGCCACCTGTGATCCTGCCAGAAGGTCTGTTCATGTGAGTCTTTAGTATCTGAAATCAAAATCAGAAAATTCCAATAAGTGAATTGCCTTGGTGGATGGTGCATACATAAACATTTTTAGAGGAAATAAACAATAAATGTAAAAGAAACCATAACATAAATAAACAAATGTACAATATAACTATTTAACAATAAGAAAATAAGGCTGTATGGTTTAGTGCAAAGATGTTAATGAATGCAAAAGTTCAGTATATAGTTTTCTTCCTGGTTCTATGCAAAATAAAGTGTGCTGTCCAACTCTTGCTCTAGTAGTAAAGGGGCCACTGTGAAGTCTGATATTGCACGGCATGAAACGTTAAAGAAAAGGATGACAACAACACAGACTGGAAATTTTCCTTTTCCTCATTTTAATACTAGTAGTATTAGTAGTAGTATTAGTATGATACTGTATTGTCACGGATATGAAATGCTCTTGCAGAGGGAGCATTGCTTTGCTAATTGACAACATTTTCTAATGAGCTCTTGGCCACTGAAGAGGTCCTGTGTGGCTGTCTGCTCTGATATGTAGTAGTTTGCCAATCTACTTGCAGTCATCCTGTCTTTTGAAAAAAGTGTTATGTTACTTGCTTGTTACTTTAATTGTATTTTTTATAGTTGCAGTTGCTCAGGTAGCAGTCTTATATCACATATATCAGTCCTTGTGTTTATGTCCCGTCTCTTTCTGTTTTTCCCACTGCAGGTATTTGTGGAGTTTGACAATGTCCTGCAGAGGTGTTCTTGGGTGCAGGTGTATGATGAGGGGGTGAAAGCCGTGTTGGTGGAAGACTCCATTGTTTGGGCCAATCAGAGTGATGGTACTGGGACTGCTGGAGCCCCAGCATCAGCCCCAGCCTGGCCTGCTCTGGTGAGTGCTCAGTCCAACAGTGGGAGTAAGCAGGACCAGCATTAGGACAAGGCCGTCCATGGCTGCCAAATAGGCCCAATGCTATTTGCCAACTGTGGTTCAATTTGAATTCAATAACTTAAACTTTTATTTTGAGTATTCTCAAGTTTGGACCCTTACCATTACAAACTACTTTTAAGAAACAAACATCTAACACTTTCCAGAATGTTTTAATTTATGCAGTCAAGATTCACAGAAAAATGCTTAATTTATTTTAACCCTCTTGACCCTGAAATCTTTATTGCTGAACCCCCAAATGCTAAATGAGTAAATGTAGAGAATAATGTGCTCAAGTGAATAGTATGAGCAGAAATACAAGAAAAAGATATGACTCCCTACAAAATGACTACAATGTTGGCATAAAGACCTTTTGCACATTTCCTGTCACAGCCTAACGTTTGCGCCCATAGCTGAAATGAACGTTAGCTAACTTCCCTTGTTTTAGAGGGCCTTTCTAACGTCAGTTAATTCCAACCAGCCCGTTTCTATGTGAAACAACAACGGCAGAGATTAACAAACATAACTAAACATGCTTGCTGTCTGGAAGTTCTTGGTAAACTCATGGAAGATGTTACACTACTGCGGCTCCAGAAAACTGGTGTTTTCTCCAGACTTACATTACATGTAGCCTAAATCACGCACTCCTTGCCCCCTCCACTTCAACCCCTCCACTGTGACAGAAAGCTGTGGTATTGAATTGGGTATCAAGAATCATGAAATTTCAGTGGTATTGGTATCAATGACAATGCCATTCGTAGTTGCCATCATTGTTGTGTTTTTTTTTTTAATATAATGTTTAAATATTATTTAAACATTATATTAAAAAACAAAACATGACATGTTGATGTTGTTCCCTTCTTCCTCAGGTCTTCCGCTCCCTGGTGGACAGAGTGGGTTTAGGATCATTGGTTCCTGTCGAGTATTTTGAAAACAAGAATTTTGAGTTCCTGCCTGATAAGAAAACTGTCCAGAGGTTTGAGGTGTGTATGTTTAAACACATTTAAACAGTAAACACATTTTTATAATGGACTAATTATTTAGGATATTTATTAAAAATGTCCTAAACACATTTTGTCGTTGTGCTTCTCAGATGTGATTTGAATACCTCTGTGCTTTTTGAGTATTTAGCAGGCACAATAAACTATTTCTTGGGACAGGGTATTTGTTATTACTGTTAAAATGTTTAAAATTATAACCCAATGAAATAACAGTAGTAACTGTAAGTTGCACTGCTGGTGTTCTTTCCTATAATATTGTAGTTTGAAGTATCATGTTATGGCTGTTATTATTACTGTACCACTATTTCAGGACAGTGTGTTCTGTGTCCTTGTGCAGGTCGATAAAGACATAAGACATCCTTTGCTGTTGGAGCAGCCCTCCCTGCAGGCTGCCATCTCTAGCTGGCGTACTGATTTTGAACTGCAGGAGATCTTCAGGAAGGGTGAGACGAAACGTCAAACACGTTTTTATGTTTTGTTTTCATTACTGCCTCCATGTGTTCTCTGGGGTGTTTAACATGTTTTATTTTGGGGACAAATTGGCAGCCTTGGAATTGCTGTTCATTTAAAATGCCTAAACCTGGCATGTGGCATTACATGATAAGCAGTGAAAGCATGATATACAGTATAACTTAGTGAGATTTACAGTGATTGTACATCATTGTGTTTTATAACACTGCAGTAGGAACTTACTATATTTAGAGACTTTAATGTCTAACATTTTCTAGCCTGGATTCTCGTTGACTGCCAGAATCTAACTCTTACTTTTACTTTTCGCTGCCCTCAGGCTCATACACTATTCAAGGACGCAGGGTTCGCGTGTACCAGCCGGAGTTTGAGGACTGCTGGGCTGCAGGACTGGTCTCACAGCACGATCCTATCTCACACATAATGGAGATTACCTTAGATAAGGTAGATAACCTTATCTATGCTACAAGAAAAAATGGGATGCAAATTGTGTGGATCAAAATACAAAACCATTAGAAACTCTTTATGACATAAACAAATTTAGATCCTGTCACATTCAGACTGGATAAGTTTGTTTCAAATGACTGTATTTCCTCACTTCTTGTTTTATTCAACCTCTACTGAATACCATTAGCTTTGCTACATAAAAAGGAAAAACAGGATACAATGCTATGAAATTCCTCTGTAATGGGCAAAACCCAAGAGTAAAAATGAAATGCAAAAAAAATATCTTTTTAAAACTTATGTTTCATGGATGCCACGTAAATACCACCTGTTGTCACCTCTAGGAAGAAGAAAATCAGATGGTAGATCCTCGTGTGATACATGTCATGCTGACAGAGGAGGAGGTAAGGTTGTCATGTTGTGTCTATAATTGATACTGCGCTGTATATTTTGTTAAAGCATAAAGTGTTTTAAGCTTAAGATACAACATTAAAATGAATTCCTAACATTCACCCCCTCTTTAGCTTGGTAAGAATGGGCGGCGAAGGAAGGACAGTGAAACAATGAAGGGTGACAGTGGACGCAGACGTAGGACTGCCTCCGAAGGTGAGGATGACATGAACTTGAAACGTTTTAAAGGAGCAGGAGATACGGAAGTTGATGGGCAAAACTGTGGCGATTCCAACAAAACTCCAGCCGAAGGGATGGGAATCTGGGGTGGAGACTTAGGAGAAAGGGTCAGCAGCACAACCAAAAACGGAAGCTCTTCAGAAGGAAACTTTCCTCAGGGCAGAGTGTCGTCTCCTCACTCCAGATGGACCAATTGAACGCTACTCCTCGTTATCCTGCCCACGTCAAAGAAAATGGTCGCTCACTCTCCACACAAGGGGCAGCGGACTCCACCACTGCCATTACTCACACCCCCACCCCTCCTCCCCTCAAACCAGCCCCCTCTCCTTTCTCCACCACATCTTTCCCCTCACTAGGCCAGATGCCTAGCCTGGTCCCTGGAGCTCCAGCCCCCAAGGCCTCCCCATCGCCCCAGCCAGATCGAGAGGAGGCCTCCCAGTCAGCTTATTCCAAAACAGCTGCTCTTGTTTCCCCGGGACCTGTCACTATTTCCTGGTCGCATGACAGCGGCCCTAGTGTGGCTCTTTCTGCTTCTGTGGGTTTTAGTCCTAAAGCCCCCACCTGGGGAAGCCAAACTGAGGTAAGACTATAAATATGATCAGTACTGTCAATAACATTGACCATTGCAAGTCATCAGTTTTTTCTGTTATTGACGTACTTTTACTGTACCACATTGTTTCTCAGGGCTCTAAAACGGCATCAGGTTTTCGTTTGCCCCAGACCGTGCCCACTGCTTCTGTATTTGGAGATGTTACTTCTCAGACCAATGGAGCTCCTACTACTTCATCAACCTCCCAGGACACCCCCAGGCCCTTTGGCTTTGGCTTTGGTGGAGCAAAGAATAAGACTCAATTCCAGCAAGACCAAAACTTGTTTTTTCAGTGCATGACCCAGAATTCTGGGTCCAACCCAAGCCTAGCTGCTTGTCATACTCAGTCCAAGGACACCAATTACTTCACCGCAGTGTCTGAGAGCCTGACTAAAGAGCCCCCAAGCCTTTTCAAGCCTGCAACCTCCACTGAAGGGCAGAAAAAGCTTGAGCAGCCCAAAGTGCCTGAGACCCCTTCAACGGGAAATGGTGTGCTCAACAAATCATCATCGGCCTTCCAGGCAATGGGTGGCTCTGCAGCAGGAAGAGGCTCTGTTCTAAGTATTGGTGGTCCAGCTGCAGCCTCTGGAGCTCAAAATACTGCTAAGAAGAGCACTAATAATGGGACTTCTGTGGGGGGCTTAGGGCTGCAATCTGGATTTAATACTTCAGATAGCCACCAGAACCTTTTTTTGCAAGCCTCCAAAGAGCCTGCTAATCCATTTCTGGCATATGGGGACAAAACCTCCCACACCTCCTTTGCTGGCCTCACAGGGGCTGAGCCACAGACCCTTGGTCCTGCCTCGGACTGCAAGCCAAACCTGTTCACTATGGCAGAGCCACCTAAGGGGATTCTGTCTTCCCCTTTCTCAGCAACGGCTTCACCCAGCTCTTGCGCCTCTCCAGCACCAACCTTATCACATAGGTCGCAAAGTGAAGGGACTGTGACAAAGGAGGAGCAAGATGTTGGGGAGATGCCTACATCCACCTCAGGCTGCCCGATGTTTGGAAGCACTGAACGTGGTGGAATGGAGGAGGTTCCTGTGTCGTTTGACCAGAGCCAGTCTCAGAAGTTTACCCTGGAGGAAAGAGGCCAATCGTCCAAACGTGACTCTGACTCCAGCAGCAACAGTGACCTGTCAGACCTGAGTGAGAATGAGGAGGGCCCAGAGAAAGGCCAAATCCCAGGAGGAACACCACACCCTGCCAAGGATGGGGTCATGTTGCAGAAAACTAAAGTCCAAGTGGCTGCTAAGAGCCGTCCGCGTAACAAGCCTTTCAAAGGTAAGTCTTGTCTACTCTTTCTCATTTGTGGTGACAAGCTAAGCAATAGAATTAACACTAAGTTGTCTCCTCTAGTGGGCCAGTCTGTACTAAAAGACCAGAGCAAAGTGCGTCGTCTAAAGCAGTCTGGTGAGTCTTTTCTCCAAGATGGCTCCTGCATCAATGTGGCCCCTCACTTGCACAAGTGCCGCGAGTGCCGTCTGGAGCGCTACCGTAAATATCGTGCTACAGACGAAGACAGTGATGATGACGACGACCCAAATGTGGCCTGTCGTTTTTTTCACTTCAGAAGGTACAAGTTTATAGGCTTGCGCTGTTGAGTGTCTTGCTTTGTGTATTTGAGCATCATAGAGGAAGTCATAGGGAGTAAACCAGATTAGAGGAAGCTATTATCAATCAACCAATGATACTTGTAATGTTACTGCATTAACCTGTCTTTTTGCCTGTGACCAGATTGGCTTTCACTCGCAAAGGTATACTGCGCGTGGAGGGCTTCCTGAGTCCTCAGCAGAGCGATTCCATGGCCATGGGTCTGTGGCTACCTGCACCAGCTGTCCAAGAGGGCCTTGACCTTGATACATCCAAGTACATCCTGGCCAATGTTGGAGACCAGTTCTGTCAGTTGGTCATGTCTGAGAAGGAGGCCATGATGATGGTGGAGCCCCACCGTGAGTATAAAAAAAGTATAATACATTTTATCACCCTGTCAGAAGTGTCTAATGTGTATGTAAACCTGTTTTTTTTTTTTACCTGTCCTTCAGAGAAAGTAGCATGGAAACGTGCAGTGCGAGGTGTCAGAGAAATGTGTGACGTGTGTGAGACCACGCTGTTCAACATCCACTGGGTGTGTCGCAAGTGCGGATTTGGAGTGTGTCTAGACTGCTACCGGCTCCGCAGGAACAGGCCAAGGGAGGGTGAGTCATTTAAGAAACTTTTAGAGCTAAGTTACCCAGTTCATTACAGTGTTCCTGTGTTAACCTAACTTCTTTTATATTACTGTATATTTTTTATTACATTAATAGAAACACACAAGTTGGTCAACACACACGTTGGTTTTTATGTTTTTTCCTTCAGATGTAGATGAAGGTCCCGAGGATGAGGTTTTCTCTTGGTTGAAGTGTGCCAAAGGCCAACCTCATGAGCCACAGAACCTTATGCCTACGCAGATTATACCTGGGACAGGTAAGATGTACATTATCTATCAATCCTCACCCTTACAAGCATCAAGTAATTAGCTATGTGTTATCTTGTATTGGTACAGTAAGAGTTGTAATTGTTGATTGTATTGCCCTTCTCTTTTAGCGCTTTACAACATAGGTGACATGGTGCACTCAGCAAGAGGCAAGTGGGGAATTAAGGCCAATTGTCCCTGTACCAGTCGACACACCAAGCCCCTAGTACGCCCTAGTGCCCCCAATGGGATTTCACAGGTACTGTTTTGTGTCATATTTTTCTCAGCTCTCGATTTCTGCTTTGGGAAAAGTATTTAACTTGAAGGCTCTAATGTTGTTGTGCTTGTCTCAGCAGTCTACAACAAGCAGTAGTGGTGTCCTCGCAGCTGCAGCTTCTGGTGTTGGCAGCACCCCAAAATCAGAGGGAGAAACATCAGCGATCAAAACAGAAACTGCGCCATCAGACAGTGGGGGAGGAGAAAGTGTGGGCAGTACCAGTAACTCCACCAGTAGTGCAGCCTCCCCCTGTAACCTCACTCAGTCCTCTGCCAAAGAGCCACGCTCATCAGGAGAGGGCAACAGCTCTGCTCTGCATTGGTTGGCAGACTTGGCCACACAGAAAGCCAAGGATGACACCAAAGGTATTAGGAATAAGGAAATACTGAGTCAGTGTAAGATGAGTACATAAAAAAGTCCAAATTAATATTAAATTTGACGTTACATCACCATCCTCTTGTCTTTTTCTTCCAGAATCTGGTTCACTTCGCTCCATGATGAGTCGAGACAGCCGGCCTCCCTTTGGCCTGGACTCACTCAATGCCCTGTCAAAGCCTTCTGCCTCCAGCCCTAAGCTATTTAACAGTCTGTTACTGGGCTCCGGCATGGCCCAGTCCAAACCTGAGGGGTCCAGTCTCCGGGACCTGCTCAACTCCGGACCGGGCAAACTCCCTCAGGGGCCTGGAGAGAGTGGAGTACCGTTCCCCTCTGTCTTTACCTCAGCAGGCGTACGTAGAAAGCTTTTATCAATCAAATGTAGATTTACCAAGTGTACAAATGTAAACTAAAAGATTAGAGCATTTATAGCAAGATCAGTTTCTGGTGGAAAAATAGATCAGTTGGAATGAAACTGAATCAGTTCAAATCACACTTTACACAGTGTATGCCTATTTATATCTGTAAAGTGGAAATATGCCTTTAATATTTTGGTGTTTTGGTGTTAGGCACATTTCTACTCGAACTATATAGAAAAATACAACAGAAAATGTTGGAGGAAAGTTGAAAGAAAGTACTGTGTCTCATTTTTGCCTTTTCATTTTTAATAATGCATGTTAAAATTTTAAGATTAAGAATAACTGAATTGATTATAAATTGGATTTCTACCATTTACTGCTGTAGTAATCACTTGGCATAAAATGCTGAGGTTTATACAATAAAAAAAAAACGAGCCTTTACTTAAAGTTATTTACCTGTAAGTGCAAGTACATAGCTGGGTAATCAATCATTCCTGTTTTGTCTATCAGAGTGACAAGTTGAAGAGCAGCCTCCCAAACTTCCTGGATCACATCATTGCCTCGGTTGTAGAAACCAAGAAAGCAGAAGGCCGCCGGACCGGGGCCTCTGAGAGTGGCGAGCTTGGTGTGTTGGGAGGCCGAAGATGGAGTAATGGGCCTTAGTGTTTTGGAACCACATACCTCACACTCCTGGCTCTGTGATGGACGACTCCTCTGCCTACAGGATCCCAGCAACAGCAACAATTGGAAGATCTTCAGAGAGTGCTGGAAGCAGGGACAAGTAAGAACTACAATATAACAACAATAGCAACTGTGGCTGAACAAGATGGAGCTGAAAACAAGAAATATTGCTGTTGAAGAAACATGGGTTGAAACTTCACCCCACTGACGTCTGTTGCTCCGTCATCTGTCTTTGGGCTGCACAATTAATCGAATTTCAATAACAACTTTGACTTCCCACGATCAAATTTGCGTGATCAAGCGATTTTTCTTTTTTTCTTTTTTTTAAAGCGTCATTTCATAGAACGCTCTGTTTTTTTTTGCATAGCGCATCCACCGCTCCGTAAACCCCTGTCTGATCATGTGCCAGTCAATTGTTCCCTGCATCGTGCAGCTTAGTTTCTAGATGTAGACAGTCACAGAGTAACTGGAGGAAAATTCAACAGATGCAGTCGGTTATGTCGGTCTCAAGGTTTACCAGTTTATTAGTAAACGCAACGTTTTGTTCCGTCTATGTTGTTATTCAGACAACAGCAGTGAGCAGTGCTAGTCGGTGCTAGTTAGCATCTGTTAGCTGTTAGCTCCTCTAGGACGCACCGGTGCTAATTTCCTTGCATCCGCTGCAATGTTGTTAAATTGATATGGTTTAATTTTGCGTTACATGACCCATTTCTTCTGTAAAGCCGTGCCTGTGTTTGGATCTCTCCTCTACACTCTCTCCTCTTACTCTCCGCACAGCCCTGCCACACAGCGGCCGTCGGTCCACACTGCTGACATTTGTCTACAGTTTTAATTTTTTGAGAGGCAAGAAGTATGAGGGGCAAACCTGTATTTGTACCAGTGTTTCCGCGGGTAACTACTATCGCGGCCGCCACAGCGAAGAACACAGAAGAAGTTATTGAATGCAACTAACTTCATTTCGTAGAGTAATAGCGTGTGAGACGGAGCTTGTAGGACCTGCAAGAGATGTGACCCATGGCCAGAATATCATAGTTCATAAAAATCATAATCGTGCAGCCCTAATCTGTCTAATCTCTTGTCTTTTGTCTCCAGCCCGTGTTGGTGTCTGGAATACATAAACGCCTGAAAGGTGATTTGTGGCGGCCTGATGCTTTCAGTAGGGAGTTTGGAGACCAGGATGTAGACCTAGTCAACTGTAGAAACTGTGCCATCATTTCTGATGTGAAGGTGCGAGACTTCTGGGACGGCTTTGAGGTCATCTCGAGTGAGTGCCCAAACTATTTTTCCTAAATTATTTCCTAAATTATTCTTTGGTTGTTTGATTGATTGATTGATTGATTGATTGATTGATTGATTGATACTGTAGTAATTGAGCTCCTGTTTCTCTCAGAAATGTTCACTAATGTGTTTTTCTGTGAACGCAGAGCGACTGCAAGATAATGAGGGCCAGCCCATGGTATTGAAATTAAAGGATTGGCCTCCAGGTGAAGACTTCAGGGATATGATGCCCACACGGTAAGGAACCCAGAAATATATTGCTTCTTTTGTGTCTCGTGCATTTGCCAACCAAGCTACCCACTTCATTCCCCGAGTGTGTTATTCACATATAACAAGTAATGTATATCTTTTTAGGTTATAGTTTGAGCTGTAACGATACACCAAACCCAGGATTTGGTTCGTATCACGATTTTTGACCCACAATTTGATACAAACCTATATTCTTTTGGGTGGAGTGCTTTGATGCCTACTGTAAAGGGGCTGGTTGACAAGTAGCTAATGCTAGGTCTATAGTGTTAGCTAATTTTTGGTGGGCAACATAAGATTATGACATTGTTTAACACTGTTATTTTTAGTATGATTGTTTTGACCACGGTTCACAACTCTGGGCTACCACGAATTCATTAGTACCGTTAACTGTATAGACAGACCTGGCCCCGGGGACACATCCACAGCCTCCAGCCAGCTAGCAGCCAGCCCGGTCAGCTCTTGACTTCAGTGCAAAGGACGCTAACAGCAGTTTAATGAACCGTCGGGAAACAGACCCAGGCACCCGAGTTAGAACAGCGGCCATTCGTAACGTTACATCTCCGTTAGCATTACTGGTGCCCCCCTCCCCCCCTCGCTTTTAGCCATCTTTACAGAACAATAAATGTACCAGATAAAACAGGAATAAGGCACCAAAAGGAATAATAGTAACTTAAAGTTTTAGCAGCACTGGATCTGGACGCGAAGGATAACTCTGGGAGTTGGACTGGGTGTGTTGTGATTTTGCCTTCTCACACAGGTTCGTGGATCTGAGTGTCGTAATTTTGGTTTCATTTTGCATATTGTTACAGCCCTAGTTATAGTAGATGAGTAATATCCACAAATAAGATTCATGTCTCGCTCATCAAAATGAGATTCCCTTTTTTATCATATTTACAAATCACTAAGCCCATATGGAATCTGTGAGATTTTTGAGACATTTTACACATGCCACAATAGATAAATGTATGTTTTATTATATTGTTAATGTTAGCATGTTCTTTGCAACTCTGGTGATTTAATGATCTATACCTCAAGTTTTGCTATCTACATATGTTAAAATGTGGAATAACCACCATATTTTGACCATGTTACATTGACAAATGTTTGAGGTATTCTCTCCATGCCATGAATGCAAAACCATTTTTGTCAACTAGTAATTTTTGTAAGGTACAAAACACATAGTGATCTTACTTGTGTTCTTTGATGTTCTCTCGCACTTTTCCCAGGTTTGACGATCTGATGGATAACCTCCCCTTGCCTGAGTACACAAAGAGAGATGGTCGTTTAAACCTTGCCGCCCGTCTGCCCAACTTTTTTGTGCGTCCTGACCTTGGACCTAAGATGTACAATGCCTATGGTGAGAAGGTTTGGCAGAGTCTGACAGAACATTTTCATTCCCTATCAACTCACATGTCTCACCTCTTTCTTCCCCTCCCTCCATAATATTTTTGTCATCACTTTTCTCTCTTTCACTCTTTCAGGCTTAACTTCATCTGAAGACAGGAAGGTGGGAACCACTAATCTCCATCTGGATGTATCTGATGCTGTCAATGTCATGGTCTATGTTGGCATCCCTGAAATAGAGGGAGACCTGGGAGAAGGTCAGTGGACTTAAACACATACCTTTTTCCCCCTCTCTCTGTCTTGTTTCGTCTCTCTCACTCACTCATACAAAACACACACACACATACTTAATAAAGATGTATTAAGACACTATACAATACACATTAATTGAACTGCTAAATGTTATCGAAAGCATAACACACAATAATTTTAATATGTATTATTTACAATATGACATGCAAATTATTAGATTTTCCCCTGTACCAATTCCAAGACATTGTATAAAATACATGTAGGATATAAAAGAAGGAACTCATTTCAAACACTGGACATAACATTCTTGTCTTTGATCTGATCTTCAACTGATCCCTCCTGAACAATCTTAAAGAATACATTCAAAGCTGTTTCCCAAACATCATGCTTTTACTGTTTTAGTTGCTTCAGTCTTGATTGGTTTGGAAAGGACCCTGAAAAAGACCATTCAGTGGGTCTCACTCATTTACATTCAAATCTCTCATTCACAGAGGCAGATATCGACGGACAAAAAGGTTTGTAGACTCTCAATTGTATCACTCAAGTAGCATGCCCTTCTACTTGACTAACCTTCTTCACTTCTCCCTTCATCCTCATGTTATTATCTGTGAAGTGGGGACCAGAGTACCGTGACCTATCTGTTAGTTTCTGCTGTGGCATGTTTTGTACATTTCTATGGAAATGAAACCTTAATTGACAATTTGAATGAATAACAGATGGCATTGAAATTTCTGCTGTTGTTGGAGATCCTGACTTTCTTTATCTATGTAGCTTTCAGGGTTGAGTGACAAAATGTGTGTGAAAATCCACAAATTGACATGAAGTTTACACAAGATTTCATGTAATTACTGCAAGTATATTCAGTTTATTTTACCTTTGGTTGAGCTGTGCTCTGGTCCTTACACAGTGGGAGAAAAGTTTGAATGAAAGGCATCTGAAATTAGCATCCCTATTGCCTTGTAGGCACACCCCACAATATGACCGTAGGCATGCTGTCCTCATACACTGACTCTTCTTTTTTTCTTCTTCTTCTTCTTCTTCTTCTGTCTATGGGATTTTACACCCACATCAAAATAAACACACATTATGAATCACAGTCATGAATCTGTTAGTTTTCACTTATCTATTTGAATAACATGTAAATCAGCACTGTAAGAGTATACAATGTATCAGTATATTTTCATGCAGTAGAAGTGGAGTGGATGTAAACAATGTCAGTAAATGTGATTGTGTAGTCTGTAACTTGTCCTTTTCTTTGCCCCAGTGGTTCTGAACTGCTCCAGCTACATGATCCACATTTGTCTTAGGTCCCAGACATCATTAAAAAGTTGAACCATTTGAATAGATTTCTCTAAATGAATAGTTTAGTAATTTACAATGCTTTTATACACTATAAACGTTAGTCCTGTTATGGTATTTTCATGCTTTGCCAAAGGCTATTTAAATCGTTTCTGTTTAGACTCATTTTCTTTTTTTACCACAGTTCTTTTGGGAAAAACATGAACCCACAGTGCTGCTGCTAGGGCTGTTTGTGTCATGACAGCCACATGATGCAGCTGCAAACAGTATTTCAAAATAAACTCTGGAAAATCAGTGCACTTCAGAATGAAACTGTTACAGTTCACTTTTAATGGACCTGCAACCCAATACTGGGTCATGAGTCAGCAGTTGAGAACTACAGCTCTGTGCCATTTTTGTCAAAGGGTATGATGGATGTACATTGAAATACTAGTATATGTTATAAATTATGCTATAAATCAAACTGGAATAAATAAGACAGTAATCTTCATATAATTTTAAAACAACAATCATAGCTCAAAACGTGATTCACGAGACCACTTAAAGAGGAAACGAAACAACTGTAAAATCTTGTCGTCATCGAGACACTACTGATGACCCTTTGGTGCCCTGTATGTGTGTGTTTTTGTTTGTTTGGTCTTCCAGAGGTCATGACCACCATTGAAGAGGGCGATGTGGATGAAATGACGAAGAGGAGGGTGTACGAGGCACAGGAGAAACCTGGAGCTCTCTGGCACATCTACGCTGCCAAGGATGCAGAGAAGATCAGAGAACTGCTCCGCAAGGTCAGCACCAGTAGATTTCTGTCTAAAATAGGCTCTGATCTTTTGAGCTGCATTGTCATTGGCTGTACTAGTAACACATTGGGTCCTCTACAAAGACAGTGATGAATCGGATGAAAGGTGTATTACCGATGCCTAATGTCAGCAGATAATTATTGTAATGCACAAACAAAAATTGGATTGTGAAAAGCATTCCCCTTCAGAAAACTCACTATGAAGGCTGACCTGCATTACTTATGGACTACGTACATTCTATGAATTTATGTTAATCTGAGCCCTGATAGGTTTACTTGCTACATCCTTGATTATTATACTAAAAATCAATGTCATGGTTTATCTGTGTCAGGTGGGAGAGGAGCAGGGTCAAGAGAACCCTCCAGACCACGACCCCATTCACGACCAGAGCTGGTACCTGGACCAGGTGCTCCGCCGCAGGCTCTATGAAGAATATAGCGTTCAGGGTTGGGCCATTGTACAGTTCTTAGGAGATGCCGTATTTATCCCTGCTGGAGCTCCACACCAGGTCAGACATATTGTGTTATGTTAAGGATGCTTGCTATATAGATATCCATTCTTGCAGATGATTCAAGATCCGTATTTATCTTGTTTCATTAACACATTTGTTCTTTCTCTGCTCTTTCCTTCTCAGGTGCACAACCTGTACAGCTGTATCAAGGTGGCAGAGGACTTTGTGTCTCCTGAGCATGTAAAACACTGTTTCAGACTGACCCAGGAGTTCAGACACCTGTCCACTACACATACAAACCACGAAGACAAGCTACAGGTGGGTGTGCATTTCTCTCATGTAGGTTCAGTTTCAGTTACATTGTAATGCATTCAACTAACTAGAGAAAGACTTCCGTGGCGGTAGTGCACAGAGTTCCCCATGGAGCAGAACAGCGGTCTGTCGAGATCTGCAACTTTTCGCGTCATCTGACATATCTCCGTTCCTCCATGCACTGGCACCATGGAGAATAGCCAAACATCATTCATCTAAACTCTGCCCACGAAAATTTGACACAGAGCTAGATTAAAATCAGCAAAGTATCCCTTTAAGAATCATAGATGTTTCCAAACTTGGCATGCATCATTAAAAAATGTGAAAATAGCCATAACTGACAAAACATTTGGCTTATTGGGTAACTAATGACAAGAAAACTTTCTCCAGTATAATGAAGCAATATTTTCGGAAAACTGGGTGCTACCATATGGCTTTCAAGTAATATTACTTCATATTGTATGCTCGTATTCTTCTATTTATTCTTTGAATTATAGTTTGTGATTTCATTTATAAATCTGCTGTTCTTCATCTCTGTTATTGGGAATGCTCTTCTACAGCTGCTCATGTTGGACAACATATAACATTTGTGAGGTTTTTCTTTTTGTAGAAAAACATGGTAATATGTAAGTTAAATGTTGTAAAAAGCCCTGGTCAGGTTTGAAAGGCAATGAGTTGAAATAATTTGAACTTTGAGCGCAGTGCTGGGCAGCAATTCCCAATAGGAAATCAACAGAACGGCAGTGCAGAGAGGTTTTACTGGGGACCATGTGTAGCTTAAGGCACTGTTTTTGTTTTAATAAACTTTTCCTGTCATTTTTTCTCAGGTGAAGAACATCATCTATCACGCAGTAAAGGACGCTGTTGGAACACTGAAGGCCCATGAACCTAAACTAGCACGCCCTTAGTTCCTCTAACGTAATGCTGTCCGAAAACAGCCTCTACCAACCACTCCACTACGTACACTAACACAGTATACATTACATACCTACATACACAAGTACAGGCTGCAGAGTGCAGTGTACAAAGATAAAGTGTAGGTTCTTTGGGGGGTGGAAAGGTCTGGGTTTGGAGAAAGAGAACATTTGATTTGGGGAGGGATTAGGCGGGGAGGGGCTAGTCAGCGCTTTGATGAAGGAAGTCCTTTATCGCTGTTACACACACGCTCAAACTTGTCTAGTTGTTCTCCAATTTTTTTGGATTAACTCTGTATTTAAGGTCAGTGTGTTTGTTCTGTTGTTTTCATTGTATATGTAAATGTGAGAGTAAGGGAGGTAAAAGCTGACGTGCCTTTGGAGCAAAGGTTCAGCTACCATATTAGCGACTGACAAAATGTGAGTACTGGGCTAACTTTCCTATTTTGGCGACGTTGATATTATTTTTCTTCGATAGGAGCGAGGTTAACCTGTTTTTGTAGAATTTTTGTTGTTGCTTCTGCCCTCTGTGACTGGAATGAATTTGCGATGCAGCCAGTGATGGGAAGCAGACCAAATATTTTAGTTTTTTTAATTTCACTTTTAGAGTAAGAAGTCTTTTTTTTTTATACACCACAAGGCAAAGATCAGGAGGACTTCAGAGATGGCAGATTTCTTCTTTTTTTTTTGGTCACCTATCTTTGTCCCATGGGCTTAATGAACTGCAGACTTCCAACAACATTGTTAAAAAATCACAATTGCAGCTGAACAACTACTGGCCATTAACATTGTATCAATATATATATTGATCTTAGCAGTCTGTTTTGATTTTTCACAATAAAGTTTACAAAAACTACTGTTTGTTTATTGTTGTTACCTACAAACCTCTATGCGTATACAACCAGGGTGTCTATTAAGGGGTAGGGGGTGGGGGGATTGATACAGCGTAGTACTACGATATTCTCCATTGCAATACTGTATCGATACACGGATGCCAAGTATGGCTCTTATTATATAAATTGCACATGACAATTAAACTTTTTGGTCCTAGAAAGAAGAAACTGAATTGTCTTTTCAGTCCACGAAATGGTGCAGTTGAGATTTGTTTCTGGTGGTCAGCAGGAGAAATGGATCTTTTCAGATAAAACAAGTTTTTTTAAACATAATTTGAAGTTGCTAAATTGCAATATATCGTGGAATTTTGCAATATGTTTAAAATTGAAATAATATTGTATCGTGACAAGAATTGTGATATCGCCTCTAGTGATTCCCACCACTTGTGACTAAAAGATCCAAATGTATTAAAACATCTGAATCAGAGCTGCATCAAACAATTATCAATCTTTTTGATCAATCAAACAATAGATGATTTTACAGTTTACAATAATAATAAAACAGAAAAGCAGCTAACATCTGAGAGCAAACATTTGAAATGATTTCCAACCACTCAATTACTTAAAATTGTTGGCAATGTTCTGTTTGATTTATTGATTAATCAAGTAATTGTTTCAGTACTAGATCTAGAATGAATGAATGTCTGTCTTATCCCAATTTAAGGTCCTGTGTGATGTTGAATATGGTTAGTGTGTTTTCATCTTACAATTGTGATGGAAGTAGTAAAATGTTACCATTTCTTAGAGCCAAATTTAAATTCTGGCCAAGATGCTTTCATTATCAATTTTTCAATGCTGGATCTTGTCATATTTTCTACTCTAGCTAAATAAGGCCAGGTAAGTAGTATATTGCTTTCCATTAGTTGTATCTATCTTACAGTTGTTACACCTATGTTAACACCACACGCTATAGATTGTGTTTCACTGATGCTCGCGCTCTTATAGCTGTCATGTGTGGCCCAGCTTTTACTGTTCATGTCTAAATTAGTAAGTAGATCACATAAATAGGGCAGCGAGGTTTTGGAGCACTTTACCTAACCAAGGAGAAGGATGCAAACATGAATTCAGTTAGTTCAAACCCACACTTACCTATGTTATATTAAAAACAGGGTCACTTTACAACTAGGATTCTGTATTTTAACTGTAATGTTTCTAATAAAACGCCTCTGTTAGGTATGTTAGGCATCTGTCATCGATTAATTGAGCTCATTGGATCATGTTTGTCACTGTTAGTAGTAGGCCTACAGATTTTTTTTTATTTATTTAAAAAATAAATGACACATTCTACAGCGCGGCCCTGGCCCTTTAAGAGCCAGTCTTCCAGAAGTGGTAGAGAGGAGAGCAGCTTGGAGCCAGAGACTGCAGAAGCATATCCTCTACTGCTGCGAGCCCACCTGACAGCACAGCAGAGCGGACAGGCATCATCGGCCAGCCTCCCGGTTTATATCGCATCAGACCGCGTCCTAGAGGGGAATGGGGGGCACCCAGCCCGCTAGCTAACTAACTAGACTTCTCTAGAAGCGGTGAAGGCTCACGGCCGGCGCTCCAAAAAGATGGTATCCTGGATGATTTCGAGGATAGTCGTGTGAGTATGGGCTGGGTTGCATCTGTTGTTGTTTCAATGTTAGCCAGATCAGCGTCTCCTCCATTCATCAGCTGTCTGATGATGAACACTGCGCCGCGCCAACTAGCTAGCATCCATATATGTCCGTTTAAAGTTACATTACTGTAATGTAGAAAATAATGTACGTAATCTGTTAATTAGACACCGAGCTAAGCAGTTGTCTATAGTAACCGTTGCTGTGTTTCTTCAATGAATAACGTTACAATGATGCATCCAGCGCTTGCTAGCCGCTGGTAGCTAACGTATGCATTGCTGGCTAGCCAATAACTACCTGACAGATAATGTGTTGGCAGGCAAAGGGGCTTTTAGCTGGCCTCATTGCTCAAGTGAAACCTACTTAATATGCCAGCGTCGATGCAGACAAGTAAACAGACTCCCTGCCAAAGCTTTTTAAAACATCACATCTGAGTACTGCTCGTCTGTAGACTGCATTTCAGCACCATATGGTAACATGAGTTAGTAAAATATGATGGCAAGGCTCAGCCCAGTCATAGATGTGGGTCTATCCATCCATCTTTGATCAGACCTATGTTCAGGAACTGGCCAGAGAAACGTGTTCATTTTCAATTTTTTAAACATGTTGGAGTGACTTTACAAATGATAAAGGTATCAGCAGTTGAGGCCTGGACTTTCACCTGTGCTGTACACCCTACATTCAAACAGTGTGGATGACTCAACTAAAGCCAATAGCTGCTATCATCCTGATAGCTTATGCAGACATTGTTTACAATGCTGCATTAGTGTCATCTTGTATCAACTCACTGCATTTTTAATCAGGATATTGTGTCTGACCACTGGATGTACATATGTTGTCAATGATGCTGTTAATTTCTTTTGGATTTAACCAGGCTTTACTTAAAGTGGCAATGAATCCTGGTTGATATAGAATTTCTAGTTAAGTGAAAACAATAGAATTATGCAGAGAGTTTTGCAGTTTGGAGCATATAAATGGAATAAATCTCATTCGGTTTCTGTGGTCTGGAGTCCTGTTGATTTATGAGCTTCAAGTCTTCAGAATTGTGTGTTCCATTTTTTTATGTATACAGTGGAGAAGAACTTTAACACAGCATTTTTTTCCAGGAGATGTCACGCTCAACACCCAGTTAGTAATACTCAAAATGTGCTGGAGGTAGGGCTGCACAATGAATCAAATTTTAATCACGATTTTAACTTACCACGATCAAATTTGCGTGATGGAGCAAATTCTTTTTTTTTTTTTTTTTTTTGAAGCGACATTTCATAGAACGCTCCGGGTTTTTTTGCGTAGCGCATCTACCGCTCCGTAAACCCCTGTCTGCTCATGTGCCAGTCAGTTGTCAAACCTGTATTTGTACCAGTATTTCCGCAGGTAACTGCTATCGCGGTCGCCACGGCGAAGAACACAAAAAGTTATTGAATGCAGTTCGTAGAGTAATAGCATGTGAGACGGAGCCTGCTGGACCTGCAAGAGATGTGACCCAAGACCAGAATATCATAGTTCATAAAAATGCAGCGCAGTGACGATACAGACATTTCACGTGTGTATCCGCCATTCGACCCGTGCTGGACACATTCATAATGATCAGTCGTCTCTCTGTGAGTATGTCCATCGCACTCAAAAAACTTAAAATCAACAAATAATCGTGATCAAAATAATCGTGATTATCATTTTGGCCATAATCGTGCAGCTCTAACTAGAGGCTCAATGAGGTCATAAGGGGCAAGGTTACCTCCCCTTTCTCTGCTTTGCCCGTCCAGAGATTTTGGCCTGCCCATGGGAGAGAGACATCATGGCTTTCAAATGAGCAAAGTGGCATTTGGTCAAGGCCACACCCCCAACCTCCACCTTGCTCCCCCCAAATCAATAGCTACAGACACAGAAATGGCACGTCCTAAGGAAAGCTCATTGTGGAAGTGGCTCTAGTGACTGTAATTCTGCACCAAGACTGAATTTTGTGAAAGAGACTTCAGATATGGTATTAGTCAACCACTAAGGTCTATATAAAAGCATCCAAAGAGCACCATGGCATGGGACCTTTTAATTAAATGAAATTAATTTGCCGTTTTTATTCTCTGTTTTAAACATGCAGCTGCCTCTTTGTTTTTTTTGGTTGTTTTTTTAAAGGGTAATCAGACAATGCTTGGTTTTTGTACAGAAAAAATCATTTGCTCTAACCAGAAAACAAGTTATGCTCGATATCTCTAATCTTAGAAATTCATTAAGAGGACGGGATTCCCTTAAACTCTGAAGTGAACTTGAGACTGGGACACAGAGAGGCACAGGGCGTCTGCTGAGGGAGCCTACTGGCCTAGAGATCTGCTACGAGTTGCCTCAGCTTACTGTACAAAGCTGAGAGGCACCGTACACATGACTGAGCAGCTCAGACACATACTGGGACAAAGGACCTACTTAAATGCTGAGAAAAAAAGAAGATATACAGCAGGGAGAACAAGCCTCATAAGGACACTGTTTAAAAAATAAAACATTAAATCCTTAGTTTAGATAAAGGATCATGTCACAATCCGAGGTTTACACCGTAAGCATACAGACAAACTAGTGATTTCTGAACTCTATTCTCCCTGATATCCCCTCACTCAGCGTTTAGCATCCTGTCACATCAGCACAAATCACCACAGTGCCACAGGATGCGACCAAACGCACATCAAAAACACGGCTCTTTGTGCACAGTGTCCCTGTCTGCATGTGGACCAACACATGGTGACCCACCCCTGGTGCACTTATTTTGTCTTTTTTTTGTTCCATTTTGTCTTGCTGCGGTCTTCCTGACTCCATGATCCATCATATATATATATATAATTTTTTTTGTACCAATAATCAGACCAGTGTTGACAAACCACTGCCCATCAACTCGGCAGTTCATTCAGATCCAAACCATCTGAGAGACTTTGAGGAAGTCCAATTATACAGAAAGCTACATGTGTTTATATAAGCAAAGAGCAAACATGGCTACCCTGCTTCTG
Organism: Etheostoma perlongum; assembly: GCA_026937815.1. Lineage (NCBI taxonomy): Eukaryota > Metazoa > Chordata > Actinopteri > Perciformes > Percidae > Etheostoma > Etheostoma perlongum. The sequence goes on along the minus strand of CM049380.1, from coordinate 15,174,592 downwards.
GTACACATTTGTTAGGTGTCAGAGCCAATACCTAGAGGCCATGTTCTCAAGCTGAATCCCCCTCCTCTGACCTATGTTTCTCTGCTCCTCTGCTTTTTGCAGCCTTGCCTTTGGGACACTCTACCCAGCATACTCTTCATACAAGGCTGTCAAAACGAAGAACGTTAAGGAATATGTAAGTATCACCTTTTCAGTTAGTGAATCACAGAAAACTGTTTTTGACCCCTGTTTGCTGTGTTTGACTTTTGGGGTACTTTGCCCTGGGCTACTGTTTGCTATTTTTACACTAATGTTTAAAGTTTTTAAATGCACATTGTGAGAAGGGATGTAATACAAAGCCCACAGATATAGGTCAGGCACAAACATGACATAGTTTAATAGGAGCACCCATATTAATCACCTACAGTAATCTCTGTTCTGATGTTGGCCACATTGACTATTCTGTCTCGTTGAGCACTATCACTAAAAGACTGATATCAACCAAAATATCAAGCATGTTTTAATAATGAGTTTCACAGACAGGCATGGCAGCTAACAGGGGCACACCAGCCTTCATGGAAATGGGTCCGTGAGGCACCATAATGACTCTAAAACTCAAAGTAATACCTCCATAACGCTCTCCTAAATCATCTTATACTGTACATAAGTTTACATGTCATGTCTAGAATAAAAGACAATTTGGAAAAAAGATAGTTGTGGGTGTTCTTTCATTTTCATGTTTGAGCAGATCAGTTTTTTCCAACACTTTAAAGGAATATATGAATATGCATGCACCTCCTAATGATTCCATAACAGCCTGGCTCGCTGCAGATTGGGAATACCCATCTGCATCATTTAATGCCGTTGTTCCCAACCTAGGGGTCAGAAAAATGAATGTGATGGGTCACAAGAAGATTAACCGGATAGGAAAGGATAAAACATGTTTTTTTCTAAAATACAGACTTTTCTCAAACAGGAAAAAAATAAACTTAAGAGGAAACAAGCCAATAAGGCGTTTTGCCTGAGACCCATATCCTGTTAAGTACATGAGCTACCCAATCCCTTGATACCAAAATGATTCATAATTCAAATGTACACTCCCTTATTTTGTCATGCCGTCCAATAGCGCCTGCAACTTTTCCTCTCAGTTCACTGTTGATATTTTAAAACTCAACAAATTCCATTGAGTATTAAAACATTAACACTGAGCTGGATTTAGCAGCATCATAAATAAAACCGACAATATCTGTAAGGAACATAGTGGTAATGATGATCAGATAGAATAGCCAGTGTTCCCCATGGAAACCAGGAATAAAAGCAGTTGATTCCCATCCTGGCTTTAATTTATTTGATTTATATAAACGGGTTCCTCACTGCTTACCTCATCACTGCAAAGGATGAAAGAGGGGGGCGTCCAGGAGGAGGACTGGCCCTCCGCCTAGATTTGCACTGGAGAACAGTCTCCTCCTGGCAGGTTACTATAGCAACCCCCCCCCCCACACACACACACACACACACACACTACTAAAGCATACAGCCACAGAAGGAGCGAATGAGTGAGAGAGTGGAGGACGCCATTTTTAGAACTGATGTTTTCATTCCCCTGTCCTCTTGTTTGTCTTGTTTCTAATGAGTCAAATCATTCACCATTATGTGTGTTTACACGGCTGCATGCCTCTGGCCTGTTATGTTAACATACCGTTACCATGCAGTGCTTGTCTTTGATTTTATAACATTTGAAATACCAATACGTTTGATTATTGATAATCTAATTTCACTAAAAATCTATTTGATTTGGTATTGTTTCCTAAACTAGTTTGCCTCCCAAGTGCCTAGTGTATAGCATTTCTTTTAGTTGAGACGATGGCCTACATTTTCCTTTGTCTCCGGGACATTGACCACGCATGCTGATGTGATCTGACAGGACTGAAACATATGTTGCATTTCTGCATTGGCATGTCCGTATAACTCCACTTGTCTCAGCTCATGTACACATGATGCTCGTGGATTTCGTGTGCTATTTTTGTGATTGTTCTCTCCCCTGTGTGTGTGTGTGTGTGTGTGTGTGTGCGTGCGCAGGTGAAGTGGATGATGTACTGGATAGTGTTTGCGTTGTTCTCTACAGCAGAGACAGCCACAGACTTGCTCCTATCATGGTGAGTCAGGAGCTGCTCATGATCGCAACCCGTGTCTAATTAGCTTGGAAATGATAAAAGGCTTATATAATATCAATAGGCACATTTATGTTTGTATCTACTGCTAAGTGTTTGGGATATTTTTAGTATAATGACTCTTGTTAAAGTATGTTGTTTTCACTTAAAAAAAATGCAACTAGCAACTATTTTTGTAAATGAGATCAGCGTCTTACCTTTTCCTTTTTATCTACAAGCTTTGTTTATTTCTTTTCTTTTTTTTTATAATTTCTTTTCCTCTCTGCTGGTAATCTTGTTTCATTACCCAGGTTTCCATTTTACTTTGAGCTGAAGATTGCCTTTGTGATCTGGCTCCTGTCCCCGCACACTAAGGGCTCCAGTGTCCTCTACCGCAAGTTTGTCCACCCAACGTTGTCCAACAAAGAGAAGGTAGTAACATGACCTTTTTAAAAAGTTCATCCCACAAATATAAACTGCTTTGCAAGTCCACATTGACACGTTCAGATGTTCCTCTTTGTACCGATTGCTTACATTGTTGTTCTGTTCTATAGGAGATAGATGAGTACATTGCGCAAGCCAAAGACAGGAGTTATGAGACCATGATGAAGTTTGGAAAAAGGGGCCTCAACCTGGCTGCTAATGCTGCTGTCACCGCAGCCGCCAAGGTGAGTTCCACAATTTAATGACTTGGACAAATTACATGATGCATGTTTTCATTGACGTTTGACATCTGTAATATCTTCACTGTAGATTGTGTCTTAAATACAGATCTGTGCAGATTGTGCCTGAATCCATTTGAGATGCAGGGCATACAAGGCATCTTTGACCAAACCGTAGGAGGTGCTACAGTTTGGTCAAAGATGCCTTGTATAAATTCCATAGAACATACTCAAGTGGTCAGATCCTGAATATGTTTGGGGTGAATTCACAGCTGTATTTACATCTGTCTACTTAAAATGTTGTGTGCGTGCGTGTGCATGTGCATGTGTGTGTGTGTGTGTGTGTGTGTGTGTGTGAGATAAGGTCAACTGCCTTGAGGTGAGACTTGGAGTTGCAACAAAATGTTCTAGATTTGATGTTGACACTGAAGCGGAAATGCTATGTCTGATCTAGAATACGGACTTAGGGCGTTTTCACACCTGTAGTTCGTTTGCTTTGGTCCAAATCTATTGGTGAGTTTGTAAACTTGGAGAGATTTTCCCTCGGTCGGTTTGGTTTCACACCTGGAAAAATCCAAGCGAACTAAAATGCACCATGTCAAATCACGCAAGAACATCCACTCCAGTTATTGGTCGGATGTTTCTGGGGGCGAGAGCAAGAAAAGAAAGTAAATACAGGAACAAAATCCTGTGTTCTGGACTAGTGCATGTCTTACATATGTCTCCATGGTCAAACCAGCTCATTTCATTAAAATGATCAGACATTGTTTGAGACGTTACTACGTCTGCTCTGGTCACCGACACTTCGCTCTGCTCTGCCGGCGTCTGTCTCCAACTTTACCTACAGCTGGTTTGACCACAGAGATACGAATGACGGCGAGCTTGACCGTAGTTTATTTCTGTGATGGAAACACTGCAAGCTGCTACAGTTTGCTGCTCTGCTGCATCACAGACTACTAAACACACCTGACTACAGGAGACATTAGCTCAGACTGGCGGAGTTTGTAGGTATAGTTGGTGCAGTTCGAGTACAGATCACGTTCTCACCACAAACAAACCGCTCCAGAGTTTGAAGTGTACCGAGACCTCTTCAAGCAGGTCTCGGTACGCTTGTTTGGTCCGCTTTTGGTGTGCACCTGACTGTGGTTGCCGCGTTCTCACCTGCCCAAACAAACCGCACCAGCGGAGCAAACAAACTCTAGTTCGATTCAATCAAACTAAAGGCTGTCAGTGTGAAAATGCCCTAGCAACAAAAATAATTTCAATGCAGTTGATAATTCTTTATAGATGATACTAGGGCAACAACTAAAAAATATTCTCATTATGCTTTGTCTTTTTCTTCTTTTCATTAATAACCATTTTGTCCTAAAGATGTCAATCTGTATTTCCCAGAACCCAAGTTAACGCCTTCAAATATATATTATGTCTTGCAGACTAACAGCCCAAAACACAAATCTATTCAATATACAATGTTATAAAACTGAGAAAACCAGCAAATCCTCACATAATAGTTAATTTAGCTAATCAGTCAATCGACTGATTACTGCAGCTCTTGATGATACGGGCGGAAAGGTTTAATTTCCATTCAACTGGTGGAAATAATTAAGACATTTATATTCAGAACCCAGGCTGCCCAATATACGTAATTGCCGTACAATTCTGTCTTCTTTTGTCAGCCCTACGTAGATCAACTTAATCAGTCGGTGTTTCACCAAAGACAAATTTATTTTTGAATGACCAATTCCTCCAAGACGTGACATGATTCATAGGTTGGGGATATACAGTATGTGCTTATGCTGTCCCATATCTGACGTGTCTGTTTGGTTTTGCTGTGATGCCCAGGGGCAGGGCGTGCTGTCGGACAAGCTGCGGAGTTTCAGCATGCAGGACCTGACTCTCATCAACGCTGAGGATGAGCTGGATCTGCACACCTCAGACGCCCGCACGAGACGGGAGCCCAAGGACGATTTGAGCTCAGGGTCCAGCACGCTGCCCCGGGCCAAGAGCACCGCTGCACGGCAGAGTAAGGCCACACCACACGCACAACTTTCACTGATTCATACACATCTGCATAACACACCCTGTGCGTCCAGTTTGGTGATTGATTGGGCCGGAGTTTCACTCAAAAGACTTTGTTTAACTTTTATCAGAGCAGGACTGAGGCTAGTTGGGCCAAGTGGAGTCTTGTGATTTAAAGCACTGCAGGATGGCAGGGAAGAGGAAGAGCTGCAAAGAAGAGTGTGGGGGGGGGGGGGGGAGCATGTGATTCCTGTGGGAGGAGAAGCTTGGAAGGAGCCCTCTTTGTGTCTCACTACACTGCTGGCCAGCCGGCTGGCTATGTGGGCCTGACGAGCTGTGAACTGAATACAGAGGCCCAGAAACAATGAACGGACAGGGCAAAGTGGCCTGTTTTATTTTCTACTTACAAAGAAACCCAGTCTGAGAGAAAGATGGAAGCAACACACTGAAGTGAATGAATCAAACAGCTAAAGTTGAAAATAAAAACTTAAGGGTAATTTGTACATGTGTTAATTTTTGATAACCTTTATGAACAATACAGTATAGTGAAGAGAATCCAAGCGCAAAGATCCTCTTACTAATGATTTCGTAACTGATTATTTTAAAATAACAATTTAACAATCTCACTAAGCCTCCATACTAATAACAAGCACACAGAAAAAGAGTAAAACACTTCCAAAAAAGAACAAAACTTTCTAAATGGAACAGACTTGATGAATGCAAATCAAATGTTTCAGGTCCTGCTGTAGACCAGTTGTTCCGCATCTTTTTGACTTGTGTCCTCTAAACGCAGCAATGTCTAGTTGTGTCTTGCTATTGAGCTCTAATTCAGAATCTGTTAACCTACAAATTATTCTTTTTAGGCCTTAAGGAAAAAAAACTATTTTACAAGAACATGATTATAGGAAATTCTGACAATTTTGCACCACTTGCCCTCAAACATCTCATGATCCCTGAGATTAATCTTGCAACACATGACAACATAACCAAAGTTTTGGAACCACTGCTGTACATGGTTAAAATTTTATAGTTTAGGAATTACATTATTGTTCTTTGTTTTTCCAAATGCTGCAGCCCCAGAGTCCCTTCGGGGTTCGGGGTGTTTATAGCAGCATGCAACGCCCAAAGCGCTCTCTGCTGCTCATGTAGCATCAATGGGAGTGGTCTGGAATAGATTCATCGCTGATGACCCTGTCTGAATTTTTATTAACCCAGGGTTTCTTTATCCAGATACTAATGGTGTTTCCTATCTAGTGTGACCTTTTTTTAAAATTATATCTCCATCTTGTGAAAGGCTGTGACTGCAGTGTTGTACAGGTCTGCAAATAAACACTTTTGAACAGTTGCTAATATTTAATGTTAATATAATTAAATCCTTCTGGTTCTAAGGGAAGGAAAGGCATAAGTCTGACTGGCTAATAATACTGCTGAGTAACCCAAACCCTGAGGTAATTTGGCCCTATTGATTCAAGCTCTCTCAGCTGTCTCGTAAATCATGCGTGGATTGTTTTTTTAACATGCTTTTTAGTCTGAATAGAGCTGCTCTCTTATTGAGTGATTCCCAATTCTTGTCCAATCTTGCAGCCCGCTCTCTAGCGGCCATGTCCCTTGCTGACGACACGTCATCTCAACACAGCTCTGACCAATCAGACACAAGGACTGAACACTCTGATGAAGATCTAGGAGACAAAGCCCCCAAACGCACTACCAGCGTCAAGGCAACCAAGAAACCTGCGGCTGCTGCTGCTAAGACAGAGGTAGGGCCTATGAACACACACACGCAAATAGTCTTTTCTTTGCATTCTCTTTTTAGCTTAAGCTGTGTTTTAAATGTGCTCTAGCAATAAACTTTACTTTCTTATTGTTTTGATGATTTCTAACCAGCTCAGGCAAATTTGCATGTCGTGGAGACTTTCTGACCTCTCCAGAGATGCACTTTAGAACTCAATAATCAACACAAAACACAGAGATGGTTAATGTGATATATTGCATATGTTTTATGTAATTAACCACAGGGAAGTTACAGAGGAATAAGTAACAAGTCTCACCGGATCAGTTTTTCCCTAGAGCTCCCACAAAACACAAAGAACCAATGAAAAGATTTCTTTGCAATACTGTATTTACCATTAAGCAGAATTACCATGCTCAATAACCAATGAAAGCTTTTGCTTCTCCATACAGTACTTACAGTCCTTTTTAATGACCTTAAGAAGTGACCCCAGGAACATCCCCGTGTTTAGTCATTAGGAAACAAACCAAATAACAGGGTTCCCCCTAACTGCATCTCAGTATCACAACTCAGAACACAATGTACATATAAAATAAAAAACTCGAGGAACCATAATTCCTTATCATGTATGACTGAGTTCAACTTTGGCCGAGCGGATTTGCTCGGTCAGCTAATAGAAACACTGCAAGCACTTTTAGTACATCATTACGCTACTAGAATACAAACTGTAGCATCACTCTTTCTCCTTCTGTTGTTTAATCATTTGTGTTAATTACTCCTGTCATTACCCTCTCTGCAAGACTCAAACCAAGACGGTGAAGAAGCCGACCAAGAAAAAGGCCACGACTAACAATGCAGAGACGCCACCATGAGGCCTGCTGTCCACATCCACTGGCCTAAACTCTCTCGACCCACAGCCTGCAAGCCCTTCATCCTCTGATTAGTCTCCACACAAACACACATACACTGTGTATATTAACCACCGAATTGTGTCACTCCTGCTGTTTTTTTAGAGAAAAATGCAGCTTTTGGTTTTTAGCTGTATGTGGGCACCCTTAGGTAGGGAACAGTTCTTTGTCACAGACTGTTGTTGCATATTTTTCCTCACTCTTTACTTACTGTGAGCTAATCACAGGTTAACAGTTGGGTTCTTATTTATTTTTTGTCTGATAATGGTCAGTGAAACATCCATAAATTCTCTTTTTTTTGTCCTTTAACCCCTAGAAATATAGGTTCCTATAGTAGGTGAGAATGTAACCTGGCCATGTTGCAGTTTTCACGTCCAATTGCCGCCATTGTGACATCCTCAATTTAGGCTGTTTTTGGTTAAAGTATTGTCAGTAAAATATCACATTCTTTACTCCTAGTTCTCTATATAAGGATATGTGTCCTCTGAACTACTCCTGCATGGTTCTAGTTGAAAGTAAAAATCACACCCTCTCTGTGTGCAGGCTACAATTCTGGGTCCTCATCTGGACCTGACCCCAATGGTAGAAGTCCAGAGAGAGACAGTTGGCTTTAAGTTTGACTGAGTTTTTTTTTTTTTTTTTTTACTGAGGAATAAGAAGGTAGTTCATATCAGCTTTACAGCATTGGTTAATAGTTGTAGACATCCATATTACTGTTTCAGACCTAACAGCTCAGCTCATAATACGACCACCATGTATCTTAGGCCTCACAGCTTTAGGGAGAGTTTAGCTTCTCCGCATTAGGTCTGTATAGCGAGTCTGGCTCTGCCAAGTTCAGGTCTCACTTTCAGCAACTTACTTCCTCTCGGCTTATGGGACTTTCACGTCATGTGTGGTACTGGTGATAGGAGTGGTTTGCTTAGTGTTGGCTGAGTTATTCTTCACTTAGACTTCACTGTTATTACGCTTCTGTTTTATCCACTTCTTTTGGTCATTAATAATAGGTATGATCAGTTGTGCAAAGCCAGGCCTCTTAAGATAATGCTGCAACTCCATAAAACCTAAATACAGTAGTCATTGAAGAGTTTCTGGTGTTTGTGAAGCAACATATCTGCTTTCACCACAGTAGTGATGTCTGTATATTGTTTGTGTTTAACATTAAAAAGTCATGGAGTAACTTTTTAACTCTGTGTGGTGACACTCAGCCTTTTTGTAATGTTTATCTCAGCAGCCAGGATAAAGCATAGCTATATGGAAAAAATTAAACCAACATCAGGAGACTGTGAGGAAGTATTTCAGCATTCCCGTGCTATTGTTTTAGATGTGTCAATCCAGACTCTGGGTGTTTCTAAACACACTGGACTTTTGTTCTGGGATGGACTCTTCAGGTTGCCAGCCACTGGATTGGGCGTGGATTCTTCCTAGTGCTCTAATGACAGATTTAAAAGCATGAGACTATGTCAGCCCTTTATTACTGTTGTCTGCAGTGTGACACTAGTTTGAACCAGTAGGTGGAGATAAACCCCACCTCAACTGTTAACTGTTATTAAACAATATTTAAACAGAATGTAAATAGTAACCTTGACTGTACATACAGTATGAGCTTGCTTGCCTTATACATTCTGTGGGCTTGAATCCATTGATAGTTTTACTCATTTGTGTGCTTTTTTTAAATTATTAGTCCTGACAAATGTTCTGAAACTGGAAAAAGCTCAGACTCCACCAGTGTGGAATTCTGGTGTTAGAAGTGATTTTTGTATGTTTATTATACTTTATCTTTTTTTTTTTTTTTTTTTTAATAATTCATTTTAACTTTTTTGTTTATCACAAAGTAGATAATCTTCTGTACATTCACATCCTGCTGTGTACTCTACTCAGACTGGTGAAAAAAATATCTTAGCGCCAAAAGTTGAAAACTGACTTTTCTGTTTTAAAATTTAAGAAGACAGCAGATAATAGAGAAATTTTCTCTTTTACATCCCTGCTATTTTAGCTTGTGTTTATGCCATTTTTCAATATTTATTGTTTGTTAAAATCTGTATTGTGTACAGGGATGTTTATTTGTTTGTGCCAATTCTCTAAGCTCCATGTCAAAAAGGGTTACAATGTGTGTACTGGGACAAGAGTATCTGAAAAGGTCATATATCAGTAATAAAACTACCAATAAAGTGTTTATTAGTGTTTCTTTTTTACAGTTGAAACAAATCCCTTTCTAGGAAGGAGGAACATTGTGTTTGACAATTATTTTGTATATACAAAATGTCAGACCAAATGTAATGATGTAGGATGCCATATATAAAAAGTAATAATCTAGTGTAAAATCATAACATAGTATGCCGGAAAAAAAGTCAACCAGTCTTCTAACAGAATGAGATATAAAACAAGTCATGGTATTGAATGTCATAAAAAATGTCATAGTATTGTATGTCAAACAGTTATAGTATGTTGAAAATATTTATAGTATAGTATGTCCAAAAGTCATTACATAGTTTAATATGTCGAAAAAACTCTTAGTATAGAATTTCTCCTGATGGACATAAAACTTCCAAACTAAGATTTCCCAACCAGTCTTCTAACAGACTAAGCTATGAAAAAAGTCTTAAAAGGTTATAGCATAGTATGTCCAAAAAAATCCTAGTATAGTATGTCGAAAAAAGTCATAGTACAGTATGTTGAAAAAATGTCTTAAAAGGTTATAGCGTAGTATGTCCAAAAATATCATTGTATAGTATGTCGAAAAAAGTCATACTATAGTATGTTGAAAAAAGTCACATTCCTTGAAAATTAATTGCTTCTGACTGGAATCAAAATTCCAACCTAAGATTCCCTAACCCGTCTTCTAACAGACTGAGCTATAAAACAAGTCATAATATTGTATGTTGAAAAAAGTAATACAAATGTCATAGTATAGTAAGTCAAAAATGAGTCATTGTATAGTATGTTGAAAAAAGTGATCAAAAAGTCATAGTATAGTATGTCGAAAAAAATGATAAAAAGTCATAGTCCAGTATGTTGACAAAAGTCATAGTATAGTATGTCAAAAACAGTGATAAAAATGTCATAGCATAGTTTGTTGAATAGTATAGTACGTCGGAAAAAAATCATAGAATGTCATGAAAAAGTCATAGTATAGTATCTTGAAAAAAGTCATATTATACTATTTCGGAAAAAAGTCAACATAGTACGTCAAAGAAAGTCCAAAAAAGAAATAGTATAGTATGTCAAAAAAGTCATAGTACAGTTTATTGAAAAAAAGTCATAAAAGTTATAGTATTGTATGTTGAAAAAAGTCAGTCAAAAGAAGTTATAGTATACTATTTTGGAAAAAATACATAGTATAATATGTTAAAAAAAGTGAACATAGTTTGTCGAAGAAAGTCCTAAAAAGAAATAGTATAATATGTTGAAAATAGTCATAGCATAGGATGTTGAAAAAAATCAAGAAGAAGTCATAGTGTAGTATGTTGAAAAATGTGACTTTCCTTGAAAGTTGAATTGCTCCGGATGGGAACCTAACTTCCAACTTAAGATTCACCCACCAGTCTTCTAACAGACTGAGCTATTAAACAAGCCATAGTATTAGATTTTGAAAAAAGTCATTGTATTGTGTCAAAAAAAGTCATAGTATAGTATGTCGAAAAAAAGTCATAGTATAGTACGTTGAAAAAAAGTCATAGTAGAGTATGTTGGAAAAAAGTCATAGTATAGTATGTCATAAAAGTCATAAAAAGTCATAGTAGAGTATGTACAATTTCAGACCCCTTTTGGAGTCGGTGTAGGGAAAGCTATCTGAAATTGCAAAACCCAAGTTGTTTTTTGTAAATTCAGAACTCATTTCCAGTGCTGTTTAGAGATGCCGACTGTCGGTGTCGCGGTAGGGAAAGCTGTCTGAAATTGCAAAACGCCCATGCACGTTTTGCAATTTCAGACCTCTTTTGGAGTCGGTGTCGCGGAAGGGAAAGCTATCTGAATCTGCAAAACGCCACGCCCGTTTTGAAATTCCAGACCCCTTTTGGAGTTGGTTTTTGCAGAGTCGAACTGCGAAGCCGTGAAGTTGAAATTGCAAAACCCAAGTTGTTTTTTGTAAATTCAGAACCCCTTTCCAGTGCTGTTCAGAGATGCCGACTGTCGGTGTCGCGGTAGGGAAAGCTGTCTGAAATTGAAAAAACGCCCACATACGTTTTGCAATTTCAGACCCCTTTTGAAGTCGGTGTTGCGGTAGGGAAAGCTATCTGAAATTGCCCGTTTTGCAGTGTCAGACCCCTTTTGGAGTCTGTGTCTTGGTAGGGAAAGCTGTCTGCATCTGCACCATGACAGAGCAACAGTGGAAGATATTTAAGGACTGGAATGTATGAGACTGCAGTTTGCTCTGTGGTACAGTGGATAGCACTATGCCCTTGCAACCTGAAAGTTGGGAGTTCGATCCCAGCTGCAGGCCAGGAGTTTCATCTTTAGCTGTGATATTTTCACAATGAAAACTGCAGAAAGGCAAAACCCTTCCGACGTGATGACGGGGATCTCTCCGGAGGTCGGATGGGATGATGAAGACCCTCCAGAGGCCAACGGCGAGAGCGTGATAGCAACAAAGGCAGAATTCCTCTGAAGACCGACGGCGAGACCCCTCTGGAGGCCGATGGCGACGTTGAAACGCCTCAGGCAGCCAGCAGCGAAGGCGAGACACCTCTGCAGTACGTCGGAGCCTCTCAGGAGCCAACCAGGCCGTCCAAGACCCCACATTGAAAACTGCGAAAAGGCGAAACCCTTCCGACGGCAAGGCAGGACGACGGGGGATATCAGGATGTCGGACGAGATGACGAAGACCCTCCAGAGGCCAACGGCGAGAGCGAGATGGCCACAAAGGCGGCCGAGCACAAAGGCAGAATTCCTCTGGAGACCGACGGCGAGAACCCTCCGGAGGCCGATGGCGAAGTTGAAACTCCTCAGGCGGCCAACGGCGAAGGCGAGACACCTCTGCAGTCCGTCGGAGCCTCTCAGGAAGCCGACCAGGCCGTCAAAGATCCTCTGGAAGCCGGACAGGCCGGCGATGGTTGACTCCCTCTGGAAGCTGAGCAGGTCGCCAAAGACAGCGTCCCTCTGCAGGCCGAGCAGCTCGGCGCCTCTCTGGAGGCCGAGCTGGTCACACCAACAGACTGAGCTCTGGGAAGATAATCTATTCATCTCTAAAAAGAATGGCAACATTTCCATATATTAACAGTGAAACAAAGTAATACCTACAATGAAACAGCAAGTGAATGAAAAGAAAACTCTAAAGACCACCAAAACAGTGGACAAGAAATGAACGTCGGGGAAAATCAAGGCTTAGATGATGTTGGACATTCAAAAACCACAAAGAATTGTGGCAAACTTTCACAGACTCTGGGTCGTGTGTTGTTGCTAGAAGACAGTTGGAAACAAACCACAAACGGTGGGGACAAACAAGAAATGTATGTTCGCATTGCGGGACTGGTTTCATCTAAAGGAGAGGACGATGGTGATGATGATGTGCCTTCTGATACAATAAGGCAATTATATATGCAACATTTGAATACAAAAGAACTTGAAAGCGACAAACAACATGCAACTGCCAGCGTCCTGATGAAAGACAACAGCAAAGTGAATTTTCAGGAAGTTTATCCGGACTTTAAAAACAAGAAGAAGGAGCCTGTTGCACCCGACACCAAATCCGACCAAAACAAAACACAGTGAAGAAATTTTAATTCTACAACTGGATGACTTTCTACGGCAGAAGGGAACAATGGTGGCACACATTTTGATTTATACACATAATAGCCCATGTTTAAAAAGGGGAAAACAAAAATGTCCTTCCTTGTATGTTTCAGCTTTTATACAAAGCCTATGAATGGCGTGAACATTATGAAGTTTCTACTCATGTAGCATTCACAAAGTTTTGGGGACTAAGTGGTCCAAATTACTTTCAAAATCTCAACTCTTCCATCATCTCATGTCTCAGCAGTGGTTTTCAATCACATATTGAGACATGCAAGGACATCCCTTTCCAACTGGATCATAAGATCATGAAGGAGATTTTCAAGAAAAGTGATATCAAAAACACACTGTCACATGTAAAAGACAAGGACAAAAACACACTCCGTAGGGAAATCCTATCTGCTCGAGAAACCCTTATGAGCCTGGCCGAAAGTTCATTTGGTCTGCGTGACGTTCACTTGGACCGTGGAAAGCAGAAGATTGATTCTTTTAAATTTCCGCCAGCAGTACACAATAAAGTTTGTGAAAGATTTCAGAAGGAGTGGAAAGAAATGGTCTACAACTGTTCAATGCCACCCATCAGAAAATACTTAACTGAAGAATTCAACAGAGCAGTCGTTCTTTTTTTTTAGAGAACAGTTAAAGGCATTTGTGGGGAACAACAGCCCCCTACAGCTCCACCGTCTTCCTCTCATGTCACTGAGAAGGAAAGAATCTGAGGAGGTGGCACAGAGCCAAACTGAATGACAAGGCGAGTTTGAGGGGGTTCTCAACCAAGCAGAGATGTGGCTAAGAGACCTGGAGAAGAGTGGCCTTCCAGGGAAATATAAGGCCTGGGGCTACCAGCTTTGGAAATAAAATTCAACAACTTTCCATGGAGGTGACTGTCAAGCTCAGAGACCTAGTACTCAACACCACCCTCTGTGATTGGATCTTGAGCTTTCTGACCGGCAGACCCCTGGCTTCGCGGATAGGCTCCACCACATTCTAAACCCTGACCCTCGACATCGACATCCCCCAGGGCTGCATGCTCAGCCCTCTCCTGGACTCCCTGTTGACGCACGACTGTGTGGCCAGTGCTAGCGCCATCATCATAAAGTTGATGGCGACACGACCGTCATCGGCCTGATCACTGATGGCGACGAGAGGGCCTACAGAGAGGAGGTCAGAGCTCTGACATCTCAAATTATTGGCAAATGAGAGCAGACTTTTGTCTTGGATTAGAAAATGAATTTTTTTGTCAACTCTTGTCCATTTAAAGACAGATAAGCACTTGAAAACTACCTTAAAAGCCTGTATGCCTTAACCACATTGTACATTAAACTTCCACCAAAAAAATTGTCTGTTTCATAATTTCAACAAGACTTGAACATAGCTCATTATAAATGTACACATATTTCACTCATCAGATGAACAGTCATATGTTATTTGAGGGAAAATGCCATTTTGTAAAAATAAAGCCAAGTGCCTGTACCATGACAGAGCAACAGTGGAAGATATTTAAGGCCTGGAATGTCTGAGACTGCAGTTTGCTCTGTGGTACAGTACTATGCCCTTGCAACCTGAAAGTTGAGAGTTCGATCCCAGCTGCAAGCCAAGAGTTTCATCTTCAGCTGTGATATTTTCACATTGAAAACTGCAGAAAGGAAAAACCCTTCCGACGTGATGTCGGGGGATCTCTGCGGAGGTCGGACGGGATGATGAAGACCCTCCAGAGGCCAACGGCGAGAGCGTGATGGCAACAAAGGCAGAATTCCTCTGAAGACCGACGGCGAGACCCCTCTGGAGGCCGATGGCGAAGTTGAAACGCCTCAGGCAGCCAGCAGCGAAGGCGAGACACCTCTGCAGTACGTCGGAGCCTCTCAGGAGCCAACCAGTCCGTCCAAGACCCCACATTGAAAACTGCGAAAGGCGAAACCCTTCCGACGGCAAGGCAGGACGACGGGGTTCTCAGGAGGTCGGACGAGATGACGAAGACCCTCCAGAGGCCAACGGCGAGGCAGATGGAGAACCCTCCGGAAAGGCGCCAACGGCGAAGGCCTGAGTCCGTCGGAGCCTCTCAGGAGCCACAAGAAAGGCAGAATTCCTCAAGGGAGACCGAGGTCGGAGAACCCTCCAGAGGAGGGCGATGGCAGTTGAAACGCCTCAGGCGGCCAACGGCGAAGGCGAGACACCTCTGCAGTCCGTCGGAGCCTCTCAGGAAGCCGACCAGGCCGTCAAAGATCCTCTGGAAGCCGGACAGGCCGGCGATGGTTGACTCCCTCTGGAAGCCGAGCAGGTCGCCAAAGACAGCGTCCCTCTGGAGGCCGAGCAGCTCGGCGCCACTCTGGAGGCCGAGCTGGTCACACCAACAGACTGAGCTCTGGGAAGATAATCTATTCATCTCTAAAAAGAATGGCAACATTTCCATATATTAACAGTGAAACAAAGTAATACCTACAATGAAACAGCAAGTGAATGAAAAGAAAACTCTAAAGACCACCAAAACAGTGGACAAGAAATGAACGTCGGGGAAAATCAAGGCTTAGATGATGTTGGACATTCAAAAACCACAAAGAATTGTGGCAAACTTTCACAGACTCTGGGTCGTGTGTTGTTGCTAGAAGACAGTTGGAAACAAACCACAAACGGTGGGGACAAACAAGAAATGTATGTTCGCATTGCGGGACTGGTTTCATCTAAAGGAGAGGACGATGGTGATGATGATGTGCCTTCTGATACAATAAGGCAATTATATATGCAACATTTGAATACAAAAGAACTTGAAAGCGACAAACAACATGCAACTGCCAGCGTCCTGATGAAAGACAACAGCAAAGTGAATTTTCAGGAAGTTTATCCGGACTTTAAAAACAAGAAGAAGGAGCCTGTTGCACCCGACACCAAATCCGACCAAACAAAACACAGTGAAGAAATTTTAATTCTACAACTGGATGACTTTCTATGGCAGAAGGGAACAATGGTGGCACACATTTTGATTTATACACATAATAGCCCATGTTTAAAAAGGGAAAACAAAAATGTCCTTCCTTGTATGTTTCAGCTTTTATACAAAGCCTATGAATGGCGTGAACATTATGAAGTTTCTACTCATGTAGCATTCACAAAGTTTTGGGGACTAAGTGGTCCAAATTACTTTCAAAATCTCAACTCTTCCATCATCTCATGTCCCAGCAGTGGTTTTCAATCACATATTGAGACATGCAAGGACATCCCTTTCCAACTGGATCATAAGATCATGAAGGAGATTTTCAAGAAAAGTGATATCAAAAACACACTGTCACATGTAAAAGACAAGGACAAAAACACACTCCGTAGGGAAATCCTATCTGCTCGAGAAACCCTTATGAGCCTGGCCGAAAGTTCATTTGGTCTGCGTGACGTTCACTTGGACCGTGGAAAGCAGAAGATTGATTCTTTTAAATTTCCGCCAGCAGTACACAATAAAGTTTGTGAAAGATTTCAGAAGGAGTGGAAAGAAATGGTCTACAACTGTTCAATGCCACCCATCAGAAAATACTTAACTGAAGAATTCAACAGAGCAGTCGTTCTTTTTTTTAGAGAACAGTTAAAGGCATTTGTGGGGAACAACAGCCCCCTGCAGCTCCACCGTCTTCCTCTCATGTCACTGAGAAGGAAAGAATCTGAGGAGGTGGCACAGAGCCGAACTGAATGACAAGGCGAGTTTGAGGGGGTTCTCAACCAAGCAGAGATGTGGCTAAGAGACCTGGAGAAGAGTGGCCTTCCAGGGAAATATAAGGCCTGGGGCTACCAGCTTTGGAAATAAAATTCAACAACTTTCCATGGAGGTGACTGTCAAGCTCAGAGACCTAGTACTCAACACCACCCTCTGTGATTGGATCTTGAGCTTTCTGACCGGCAGACCCCTGGCTTCGCGGATAGGCTCCACCACATTCTAAACCCTGACCCTCGACATCGACGTCCCCCAGGGCTGCATGCTCAGCCCTCTCCTGGACTCCCTGTTGACGCACGACTGTGTGGCCAGTGCTAGCGCCATCATCATAAAGTTGATGGCGACACGACCGTCATCGGCCTGATCACTGACGGAGACGAGAGGGCCTACAGAGAGGAGGTCAGAGCTCTGACATCTCAAATTATTGGCAAATGAGAGCAGACTTTTGTCTTGGATTAGAAAATGAATTTTTTGTCAACTCTTGTCCATTTAAAGACAGATAAGCACTTGAAAACTACCTTAAAAACCTGTATGCCTTAACCACATTGTACATTAAACTTCCACCAAAAAAAATTGTCTGTTTCATAATTTCAACAAGACTTGAACATAGCTCATTATAAATGTACACATATTTCACTCATCAGATGAACAGTCATATGTTATTTGAGGGAAAATGCCATTTTGTAAAAATAAAGCCAAGTGCCTGTACCATGACAGAGCAACAGTGGAAGATATTTAAGGCCTGGAATGTCTGAGACTGCAGTTTGCTCTGTGGTACAGTACTATGCCCTTGCAACCTGAAAGTTGAGAGTTCGATCCCAGCTGCAAGCCAAGAGTTTCATCTTCAGCTGTGATATTTTCACATTGAAAACTGCAGAAAGGAAAAACCCTTCCGACGTGATGTCGGGGGATCTCTCCGGAGGTCGGACGGGATGATGAAGACCCTCCAGAGGCCAACGGCGAGAGCGTGATGGCAACAAAGGCAGAATTCCTCTGAAGACCGACGGCGAGACCCCTCTGGAGGCCGATGGCGAAGTTGAAACGCCTCAGGCAGCCAGCAGCGAAGGCGAGACACCTCTGCAGTACGTCGGAGCCTCTCAGGAGCCAACCAGTCCGTCCAAGACCCCACATTGAAAACTGCGAAAAGGCGAAACCCTTCCGACGGCAAGGCAGGACGACGGGGGATCTCAGGAGGTCGGACGAGATGACGAAGACCCTCCAGAGGCCAACGGCGAGAGCGAGATGGCCACAAAGGCGGCCGAGCACAAAGGCAGAATTCCTCTGGAGACCGACGGCGAGAACCCTCCGGAGGCCGATGGCGGAGCCTTGAAACGCCTCAGGCGGCCAACGGCGAAGGCGGACGACATCTCTGCAGTCCCGTCGGAGCCTCTCAGGAAGCCGACCAGGCCGTCAAAGATCCTCTGGAAGCCGGACAGGCCGGCGATGGTTGACTCCCTCTGGAAGCCGAGCAGGTCGCCAAAGACAGCGTCCCTCTGGAGGCCGAGCAGCTCGGCGCCACTCTGGAGGCCGAGCTGGTCACACCAACAGACTGAGCTCTGGGAAGATAATCTATTCATCTCTAAAAAGAATGGCAACATTTCCATATATTAACAGTGAAACAAAGTAATACCTACAATGAAACAGCAAGTGAATGAAAAGAAAACTCTAAAGACCACCAAAACAGTGGACAAGAAATGAACGTCGGGGAAAATCAAGGCTTAGATGATGTTGGACATTCAAAAACCACAAAGAATTGTGGCAAACTTTCACAGACTCTGGGTCGTGTGTTGTTGCTAGAAGACAGTTGGAAACAAACCACAAACGGTGGGGACAAACAAGAAATGTATGTTCGCATTGCGGGACTGGTTTCATCTAAAGGAGAGGACGATGGTGATGATGATGTGCCTTCTGATACAATAAGGCAATTATATATGCAACATTTGAATACAAAAGAACTTGAAAGCGACAAACAACATGCAACTGCCAGCCCTGATGAAAGACAACAGCAAAGTGAATTTTCAGGAAGTTTATCCGGACTTTAAAAACAAGAAGAAGGAGCCTGTTGCACCCGACACCAAATCCGACCAAACAAAACACAGTGAAGAAATTTTAATTCTACAACTGGATGACTTTCTATGGCAGAAGGGAACAATGGTGGCACACATTTTGATTTATACACATAATAGCCCATGTTTAAAAAGGGAAAACAAAAATGTCCTTCCTTGTATGTTTCAGCTTTTATACAAAGCCTATGAATGGCGTGAACATTATGAAGTTTCTACTCATGTAGCATTCACAAAGTTTTGGGGACTAAGTGGTCCAAATTACTTTCAAAATCTCAACTCTTCCATCATCTCATGTCCCAGCAGTGGTTTTCAATCACATATTGAGACATGCAAGGACATCCCTTTCCAACTGGATCATAAGATCATGAAGGAGATTTTCAAGAAAAGTGATATCAAAAACACACTGTCACATGTAAAAGACAAGGACAAAAACACACTCCGTAGGGAAATCCTATCTGCTCGAGAAACCCTTATGAGCCTGGCCGAAAGTTCATTTGGTCTGCGTGACGTTCACTTGGACCGTGGAAAGCAGAAGATTGATTCTTTTAAATTTCCGCCAGCAGTACACAATAAAGTTTGTGAAAGATTTCAGAAGGAGTGGAAAGAAATGGTCTACAACTGTTCAATGCCACCCATCAGAAAATACTTAACTGAAGAATTCAACAGAGCAGTCGTTCTTTTTTTTAGAGAACAGTTAAAGGCATTTGTGGGGAACAACAGCCCCCTGCAGCTCCACCGTCTTCCTCTCATGTCACTGAGAAGGAAAGAATCTGAGGAGGTGGCACAGAGCCGAACTGAATGACAAGGCGAGTTTGAGGGGGTTCTCAACCAAGCAGAGATGTGGCTAAGAGACCTGGAGAAGAGTGGCCTTCCAGGGAAATATAAGGCCTGGGGCTACCAGCTTTGGAAATAAAATTCAACAACTTTCCATGGAGGTGACTGTCAAGCTCAGAGACCTAGTACTCAACACCACCCTCTGTGATTGGATCTTGAGCTTTCTGACCGGCAGACCCCTGGCTTCGCGGATAGGCTCCACCACATTCTAAACCCTGACCCTCGACATCGACGTCCCCCAGGGCTGCATGCTCAGCCCTCTCCTGGACTCCCTGTTGACGCACGACTGTGTGGCCAGTGCTAGCGCCATCATCATAAAGTTCGCTGGCGACACGACCGTCATCAGCCTGATCACTGACGGCGACGAGAGGGCCTACAGAGAGGAGGTCAGAGCTCTGACATCTCAAATTATTGGCAAATGAGAGCAGACTTTTGTCTTGGATTAGAAAATGAATTTTTTGTCAACTCTTGTCCATTTAAAGACAGATAAGCACTTGAAAACTACCTTAAAAGCCTGTATGCCTTAACCACATTGTACATTAAACTTCCACCAAAAAAATTGTCTGTTTCATAATTTCAACAAGACTTGAACATAGCTCATTATAAATGTACACATATTTCACTCATCAGATGAACAGTCATATGTTATTTGAGGGAAAATGCCATTTTGTAAAAATAAAGCCAAGTGCCTGTACCATGACAGAGCAACAGTGGAAGATATTTAAGGCCTGGAATGTCTGAGACTGCAGTTTGCTCTGTGGTACAGTGGATAGCACTATGCCCTTGCAACCTGAAAGTTGAGAGTTCGATCCCAGCTGCAAGCCAAGAGTTTCATCTTCAGCTGTGATATTTTCACATTGAAAACTGCAGAAAGGCAAAAACCCTTCCGACGTGATGACGGGGTGATGACGGGGGGATCTCCAGAGGCCAAGGTCGGACAAAGGGATGATGACGGCGAGACCCTCTGGAGGCAGAGGCCAACGGCGAGACACCTCTGCGTGATGGCAAGACCCCAAAGGCAGCAAAATTCCGACGGCAAGGCAGGAGACCGACGGCGAGATGACGAAGACCCCCTCCAGAGGAGGCCGATGGCGAGTTGAAAGGCAGCCTCAGGCAGCCAGGCAGCGAAGGCGAGACACCTCTGCAGTACGTCGGAGCCTCTCAGGAGCCAACCAGTCCGTCCAAGACCCCACATTGAAAACAGGTGCAAAGAAAGCGTCCCTCTGAGGCGACACCCTTCCGACGGCAAGCTCTGGGAAGATAATCTATTCATCTCTAAAAAGAAGGACGACAGGGGATCTCAAGGAATGGTAAAGACCACCAAAACAGTGGACAAGAGATGACGGGGAAAATCCCATTCAAAAAACTGGATGACTTTCGTGTGTTGTTGCGGCAGAAGGGAAACAAAACAATGGTGGCACACATTTTGATTTATACAAAGTGAATTTTCAGGAAGAGGACTTTAAAAACATAATAGCCCATACACATAATAGCCCATGTTTAAAAAGGGAAAACAAAAATGTCCTTCCTTGTATGTTTCAGCTTTTATACAAAGCCTATGAATGGCGTGAACATTATGAAGTTTCTACTCATGTAGCATTCACAAAGTTTTGGGGACTAAGTGGTCCAAATTACTTTCAAAATCTCAACTCTTCCATCATCTCATGTCCCAGCAGTGGTTTTCAATCACATATTGAGACATGCAAGGACATCCCTTTCCAACTGGATCATAAGATCATGAAGGAGATTTTCAAGAAAAGTGATATCAAAAACACACTGTCACATGTAAAAGACAAGGACAAAAACACACTCCGTAGGGAAATCCTATCTGCTCGAGAAACCCTTATGAGCCTGGCCGAAAGTTCATTTGGTCTGCGTGGACGTTCACTTGGACCGTGGAAAGCAGAAGATTGATTCTTTTAAATTTCCGCCAGCAGTACACAATAAAGTTTGTGAAAGATTTCAGAAGGAGTGGAAAGAAATGGTCTACAACTGTTCAATGCCACCCATCAGAAAATACTTAACTGAAGAATTCAACAGAGCAGTCGTTCTTTTTTTTAGAGAACAGTTAAAGGCATTTGTGGGGAACAACAGCCCCCTGCAGCTCCACCGTCTTCCTCTCATGTCACTGAGAAGGAAAGAATCTGAGGAGGTGGCACAGAGCCGAACTGAATGACAAGGCGAGTTTGAGGGGGTTCTCAACCAAGCAGAGATGTGGCTAAGAGACCTGGAGAAGAGTGGCCTTCCAGGGAAATATAAGGCCTGGGGCTACCAGCTTTGGAAATAAAATTCAACAACTTTCCATGGAGGTGACTGTCAAGCTCAGAGACCTAGTACTCAACACCACCCTCTGTGATTGGATCTTGAGCTTTCTGACCGGCAGACCCCTGGCTTCGCAGATAGGCTCCACCACATTCTAAACCCTGACCCTCGACATCGACGTCCCCCAGGGCTGCATGCTCAGCCCTCTCCTGGACTCCCTGTTGACGCACGACTGTGTGGCCAGTGCTAGCGCCATCATCATAAAGTTCGCTGGCGACACGACCGTCATCGGCCTGATCACTGACGGCGACGAGAGGGCCTACAGAGAGGAGGTCAGAGCTCTGACATCTCAAATTATTGGCAAATGAGAGCAGACTTTTGTCTTGGATTAGAAAATGAATTTTTTGTCAACTCTTGTCCATTTAAAGACAGATAAGCACTTGAAAACTACCTTAAAAGCCTGTATGCCTTAACCACATTGTACATTAAACTTCCACCAAAAAAATTGTCTGTTTCATAATTTCAACAAGACTTGAACATAGCTCATTATAAATGTACACATATTTCACTCATCAGATGAACAGTCATATGTTATTTGAGGGAAAATGCCATTTTGTAAAAATAAAGCCAAGTGCCTGTACCATGACAGAGCAACAGTGGAAGATATTTAAGGCCTGGAATGTCTGAGACTGCAGTTTGCTCTGTGGTACAGTGGATAGCACTATGCCCTTGCAACCTGAAAGTTGAGAGTTCGATCCCAGCTGCAAGCCAAGAGTTTCATCTTCAGCTGTGATATTTTCACATTGAAAACTGCAGAAAGGCAAAACCCTTCCGACGTGATGACGGGGATCTCTCCGGAGGTCGGACGGGATGATGAAGACCCTCCAGAGGCCAACGGCGAGAGCGTGATGGCAACAAAGGCAGAATTCCTCTGAAGACCGACGGCGAGACTCCTCTGGAGGCCGATGGCGAAGTTGAAACGCCTCAGGCAGCCAGCAGCGAAGGCGAGACACCTCTGCAGTACGTTGGAGCCTCTCAGGAGCCAACCAAGACCCCACATTGAAAACTGCGAAAAGGCAAAACCCTTCCGACGGCAAGGCAGGACGACGGGGGATCTCAGGAGGTCGGACGAGATGACGAAGACCCTCCAGAGGCCAACGGCGAGAGCGAGATGGCCACAAAGGCGGCCGAGCACAAAGGCAGAATTCCTCTGGAGACCGACGGCGAGAACCCTCCGGAGGCCGATGGCGAAGTTGAAACGCCTCAGGCGGCCAACGGCGAAGGCGAGACACCTCTGCAGTCCGTCGGAGCCTCTCAGGAAGCCGACCAGGCCGTCAAAGATCCTCTGGAAGCCGGACAGGCCGGCGATGGTTGACTCCCTCTGGAAGCCGAGCAGGTCGCCAAAGACAGCGTCCCTCTGGAGGCCGAGCAGCTCGGCGCCACTCTGGAGGCCGAGCTGGTCACACCAACAGACTGAGCTCTGGGAAGATAATCTATTCATCTCTAAAAAGAATGGCAACATTTCCATATATTAACAGTGAAACAAAGTAATACCTACAATGAAACAGCAAGTGAATGAAAAGAAAACTCTAAAGACCACCAAAACAGTGGACAAGAAATGAACGTTGGGGAAAATCAAGGCTTAGATGATGTTGGACATTCAAAAACCACAAAGAATTGTGGCAAACTTTCACAGACTCTGGGTCGTGTGTTGTTGCTAGAAGACAGTTGGAAACAAACCACAAACGGTGGGGACAAACAAGAAATGTATGTTCGCATTAAGTGGACTGGTTTCATCTAAAGGAGAGGACGATGGTGATGATGATGTGCCTTCTGATACAATAAGGCAATTATATATGCAACATTTGAATACAAAAGAACTTGAAAGCGACAAACAACATGCAACTGCCAGCGTCCTGATGAAAGACAACAGCAAAGTGAATTTTCAGGAAGTTTATCCGGACTTTAAAAACAAGAAGAAGGAGCCTGTTGCACCCGACACCAAATCCGACCAAACAAAACACAGTGAAGAAATTTTAATTCTACAACTGGATGACTTTCTACGGCAGAAGGGAACAATGGTGGCACACATTTTGATTTATACACATAATAGCCCATGTTTAAAAAGGGAAAACAAAAATGTCCTTCCTTGTATGTTTCAGCTTTTATACAAAGCCTATGAATGGCGTGAACATTATGAAGTTTCTACTCATGTAGCATTCACAAAGTTTTGGGGACTAAGTGGTCCAAATTACTTTCAAAATCTCAACTCTTCCATCATCTCATGTCCCAGCAGTGGTTTTCAATCACATATTGAGACATGCAAGGACATCCCTTTCCAACTGGATCATAAGATCATGAAGGAGATTTTCAAGAAAAGTGATATCAAAAACACACTGTCACATGTAAAAGACAAGGACAAAAACACACTCCGTAGGGAAATCCTATCTGCTCGAGAAACCCTTATGAGCCTGGCCGAAAGTTCATTTGGTCTGCGTGACGTTCACTTGGACCGTGGAAAGCAGA
Organism: Etheostoma perlongum; assembly: GCA_026937815.1. NCBI lineage: Eukaryota > Metazoa > Chordata > Actinopteri > Perciformes > Percidae > Etheostoma > Etheostoma perlongum. Next base: position 15,150,036 of record CM049380.1, on the reverse strand, counting down.
AGATTGATTCTTTTAAATTTCCGCCAGCAGTACACAATAAAGTTTGTGAAAGATTTCAGAAGGAGTGGAAAGAAATGGTCTACAACTGTTCAATGCCACCCATTAGAAAATACTTAACTGAAGAATTCAACAGAGCAGTCGTTCTTTTTTTTTAGAGAACAGTTAAAGGCATTTGTGGGGAACAACAGCCCCCTGCAGCTCCACCGTCTTCCTCTCATGTCACTGAGAAGGAAAGAATCTGAGGAGGTGGCACAGAGCCGAACTGAATGACAAGGCGAGTTTGAGGGGGTTCTCAACCAAGCAGAGATGTGGCTAAGAGACCTGGAGAAGAGTGGCCTTCCAGGGAAATATAAGGCCTGGGGCTACAAGCATGCAGTCCTTCCTAGACCTCTGTGGCCACTGCTTATGTACAATGTTCCCTTGTCAACAGTAGGAGCTTTGGAAATAAAATTCAACAACTTTCCATGGAGGTGACTGTCAAGCTCAGAGACCTAGTACTCAACACCACCCTCTGTGATTGGATCTTGAGCTTTCTGACCGGCAGACCCCTGGCTTCGCGGATAGGCTCCTCCACATTCTAAACCCTGACCCTCAACATCGACGTCCCCCAGGGCTGCATGCTCAGCCCTCTCCTGGACTCCCTGTTGACGCACGACTGTGTGGCCAGTGCTAGCGCCATCATCATAAAGTTCGCTGACGACACGACCATCATCGGCCTGATCACTGACGGCGACGATAGGGCCTACAGAGAGGAGGTCAGAGCTCTGACATCTTAGGGACAAGAAAACAACCACCATCTCAATGTCCAAAGTCGTCTTAGATTCTGATTTTACTTTTGTGTTTTGTGTTTTTTTTGTTTGTTATTTAATAAGCATTGTTGGAGGTGTCAGAGGTCTAAGACTTTCATTGCCAACAACTACTTGTGTTATTCTTTTGGACATGGAAAAAACTTTTAACCATGATCTTGCACCCTGGAATCAAATCAAGTTTCTGCTCTCTTCTGTCTATTATGTTCTACCAACACCAACAAACCTCCAAAGGCTGAGACTTACTGAGAATCCCTACTGTTCACTGTGTGGGGGACCAGCCAACCAAGGCCACATCTTGTCATGATGCCGCACAAGCCTAACGGACGAGAGATTCAGATGGTGGTGTGACCAGGTGTTGGCTGGGCTCGCCGAGAGATCGGAGAAATAGCGGATGCGAAAGAACACCAAGCTCCAAGCCAAAGGCCCTCGCTGCATAAGCTTCCTCAGGCCAAGGGAGAAGGCAGGCAAGGAGGCTGGGGATACAGGGATCGTCGCTAATGCAAATTATTGGCAAATGAGAGCAGACTTTTGTCTTTGATTAGAAAAGGAATTTTTTGTCAACTCTTGTCCATTTAAAGGCAGATAAGCACTTGAAAACTACCTTAAAAGCCTGTATGCCTTAACCACATTGTACATTAAAATTTCAACAAAAAATTGTCTGTTTCATAATTTCAACAAGACTTGAACATAGCTCATTATAAATGTACACATATTTTACTCATCAGATGAACAGTCATATGTTATTTGAGGGAAAATGCCATTTCTAAAAATAAAAATAATATAAATTAAATAATATAGTAAAATACATGAATTATCAATAAAAAACATTACAGCAACATATCCATACAGAAATCTTCATGGGAAACTAAATATATAAATAGGGAACCATTTGCCCTTAAAAGGTTAACGTTTTATTAAAATTTAAGGAAAAATTATCTTCAATAAAAATCAAAGAAGAAGCAAGATTGTACAAAGCCATGAACAAGGTAAAGGAATCATCAATAAAATGTCTTCCTGAAAAAACATAGGCCTTCAGGTAGGATTCAAAACACCCAGGTCAGAGCGGACCCTCAGGGGGCTTTACAGCCAAAGCTTGGTGTCCTTTAACCTAATGAGGTGAAAGATTTAAAGCAGGTCTGCTTTCACTTGTTCTCTGTTATGTTGAGATTAGAACAGAAATAACCCCTAGGTCTGTCTTACAAAAGCATTTTAAGTAATCAAATGAAACAATAATTGGAAATTGTAATTTGACAATAACTTCAAAGCTTAAAAATTCCACATGAATTTCACGCAAATTAGACAGTTCCAGAACCATACCGTGCAGATGTAACGAAAGCACTCAACACTTGATGGAGCTGTCTGCCCAACGAAAAAAAGAAGAGGACGGTAAATTATAATCTGAACATGGCACCACAAAACACAGAGACAGCTTTGAGCTGAAGGGGGCAGCCACACTCTGTGGATTACAGTGGGCTTAACCTAACAGCTGTTTTAATTGAAAATGTAGAACAAATTGAACAGAGCTTTGCAGGAAGTTTACATTTTACTTTTACTAAGTAAGCATTCACTAGAGAGTACACATTTATTTCCACATACAACCTTTTATAGAGTCACTTTGCTTTGTAGTGTTCATGACACACGCCTTATTCTCCCCCCCAGGTATCACAAGTAAGGCGATGTCTTTTAACCCAAACATGGCCCCATAAACTGGCCTGTCAGAGGCTGCTTGGCCATATCACTACTGAGGTGTAAGGACGCTACTGTTCCTACTACACTCTACCTCTGAGAATAGTTTTCGACAGCTTATATAACATGTCAGCTGAACAGGGGAGACATTTCTGTGGGTTTGTGTGTGTGTGTGTGTGTGTGTCAGGACATACAATATCAGTGTTTTAGAGGTTTGAAGGTGTTGGCAGGGGCAAGGAGTTGGGTCAGAGTGTCAGGACCTATCTGTCGTATCTGGTTGTGTTTGAGGTCCATGTGATGTTACAAGTGCACCTGCATGTATGTATGTGTGTACTTATGTGCCATGTGTGTTGGGCTTCTCAGTGTTGTAGCAGGGGTTCGTATGTCAGATCCCTCAAAAGGGACAAATAGCTGATAATTACAAGACTATAATAGACATGTGGTGTTATTTGAAACCCCCTTTCCTTTAATTACTTATATCAGGACTTGTTGTGATGCTTTATTGATTGCTTTTGATCCCTGGTATGTCTCTGAAAAGACATCTGTACTTTAGATTCATCAGTTTTTAATGCTGATGCGACTGCATGCTGACCGTTTTATAGCTTTTCTTTTCAACTGCCATTCCTAGACATAGAGTTTATTGTTTAAGTGAGTCTTCGACAATGTGGGCGACAAACACAAAGCCAACCACCCTCTCTGAACTAAACACTGTTCCTTTGTAGAGTTTTTTGTTTGCTTTCTCCCCATTTCTTCCTGTTCTTGTTATTTCCTCTCATCTCTTTTATCTATTTCTATCTTCTTTTACTCTGTTTTTCCCAGCACAGTGATGGAGCTGATTGCAAGTATCCATAGCAACATGTTTGCGAGTGTGTGTGTGTGATCTGGGTGTGTAGCCTCTTGTCCGAGAGACAACGTGGTAATTACCGGAGCTTACCTCGGCGCTAATTAACCGTCGTCGTGGTAATTGGAAGGGTCAAGTGAGCAGGACGATTGGCTCACCTTCCTGCATCATCCACCACCCTCTCCCCTACCATCCCTCGCTCTTTTTCTCCTCCGCTGACAACTTCGCTACTCCACCTTCACCCCTGTATCTCACCCTCCTTCCCGCCTGTCCTCCCCTCCTCTCTTTTGCCCTTTATCCTTTTTATACCTTCCTCTGAGCCTTCTCGCAGTCACTTCAGCAACAACAAGACCATCGCTAGCATCTTTCTCTGACTTCTTGGTGTTGTTGTTTTGGATGGGAGCGGTATCACAACATCTTTGGCTACCATTCCTAAAAAGTCACCCTTCCCTCCCCCACCTGCTCCACCTGATTGGGCAGACAGACAGCTGGCTGACAACCAGGGGTGGAGCTCTTGACCTTCACAGCCTCCAGGAGTCCACAGCAGCATCTGATTAACTCACCTAGAATATTGTGTGCTTTTAAAAGGCAGCGGTACACAGTGTGTTTGTACTCGTAAACATAAAAAATGGCTCAACTGTGCTTTATTTCTGCTGTCAAATCCAAATATATTATATTATATATATTATATATTATATTTTCAGATTTTTGGATTTGGTTGCACATTTGGTGCATACATGCAGAAATATATAAATCACAGTAAGTAGAATTCATGCAGGCTAGAATAAAAAGGAAATAGTCAGTTGTGCTAATGCAACCAGTGCTATTTAGAAAGTCATTCAGATTGTTAGCATAACATTTAGAAATTTTAGTTTTTTTGTGAAAGATTTTGATCAAATGTCAGGTATCAACAGGTCATATAAATCATATCATTAATATTGCATATGACCTGTTTTACTCTTCTGCCTGAATGGGTCAAATATTAGGAAGCATTAGCTTTGTCAGTTGGTGCAACAGTTATACCTGACAGTTACTGGGTTTAAATATTTTGCAGGCACGATAATATATGTAAAAACTAGCATTTGTGGTGCAATTTAGTGATGCATAGTTCTGCACTTAGCAAACACTTAACACTCACCTAGACCAGCTCTTTATAAGTTTGAGGTGATGTGATCTGAAATCAGGTGACTTGGGGACAAACTTAATATTTTAATCATGTGTCTATAGATAGTAGGCCTGGAATGACTTGGTCCCTCACCTCTGGCACTACATCTGCCACTGCTGGCCTGGGATTTAATCCTGTCAGAGCGATCTGTCCTCCTGTATCTCATCCTCAACCTGTATATCTTTCCATTTTCCTGTGTTTGAGTAAAAAACACAAATGGGTTCATTATTGTTTAAAAGACAGCAATTGTTACTCCAAAGGGAAAACAAAATATTTCCTTTCAGTATCAGAGTTCTGTTTTTTGAAACCTTGATGTACACAATTCATTATATATATCTTCAAAAATAAGCCTATTCTGAATGCACTGTCCATGTCTTTCCTCCTTTCTGGCAAAGAACTGAAGGTGGCCAAGGTGTCTGCTACTTTCTACGCATCACCCACCTCTTCTATCCTATCCCCTCTATCATTCCTTGGGGTTTCAACATTCTCCTCATCTTTCTTGTTCTCCTGGCTCATGAAAAGAAATCCATCTGCCCTTTAGAGGAATGAGTAAAAAATAGTCCTGCAGCTTAAATCAGACAGAAGAATGGATAGAGGTCCTGAGGAAAGAAGAAAAAGGTGGATAGTGGAAAGTAAAGTGTTCACTGAAGTCCTGAGGTAAGGAAGCATTGAAACGTTTGGTTATAGAAAAAGACTGAATTGTCGACATTACATATTGATGGAGAGGGAGAAACGGAGGAAAGCAAAGGTGTCAACGGTGTGGTGAAAGAGAGGTCAGGGGAGAGTGTTAGCTCCAGATAGAATAGAGGACAGAGTGAAAAAGGATCTGGAGTGGGAAAAAAATAGCAGATTTATGAGGAAGAAGATGGACAGAGTGAGCGATGAGAGAGCTGGAAGAGGAGAGAAAATGTGAGATGTGAGTTTGACATCATTACCGTCAGCAGGGCTTGTGTTTACCGCTCGGCTCCTGTTTACAGAGGAACTCATACTGAGAGGACACCTGGTGAGCTGTCAACACACACACACACACACACACACACACACACACACAACGCTCACATTAGCCGTCACAGTGGCGTTCTCCGTGGTGCTGAACCCAACATGAAGAAGCCCAGCGCGGAGTGGAACGGGGCAGGCCTCCTCCTCTCTCCTTATGGAGAAGCTCCTGTCAGAGAGGAAGGACCAGGGTGGAGGGAAAAGAGGGATGAGAGAGAGAGAGGATCTATATTTAACCACTCTCCTCATTGTTTATTAATGAGCAGGTATTTAGTCAGACCTGGGGTGTTGTTTAATGTATGATGACAACGTAGCTCTCCGGGGACATTTCCCATACTCCTCGTCCCACGTTTTACATAACCGACACAGATTTGGGGGGGTGGGCTGGGCAGGTTGGCCATGGGTGGAGGGTGGTGTGTGATATATTGTGTGTGTGTGTGTGTGTGTGCGCTGACGAGAGGATATCCTCCCCCTTGCTGCTGAGTGGTATACACATGGGGAGGTTTATAAAGGGGCCACACAGAGGTTCCCATTTCTTTTTTTATGCTACGAGCAATTTAGAAATACAGCTGAGAAGCAGCAGTCTTCTTTTGATATATGGATCCACACATTTAATAACAAAACTAACTTAATATTATGAACAGCATTTCCATAGTGGCACAAACTGGCATATCTACTGGCAGATTTGAAATAATCTTGGCTCACTCCTTATATATATCCTTATATAGCAACAGGTCATATAAATTATATTAGAAATTTTCAATATAACCTGTTTTACTCTTTTGCCTGAATGGGTCAAATATTTGCAAGCATTAGCTTTGTCAGTTGGTGCAACAGATACACCTGACAGTTACTGGGTTAAATATTTTGCAAAAACTAACATTTTTGTAAAAAATAGTATTTGTGGTGCAATCTATTTTGATTTTGTGATTTATAAAGCTGCACATAGCACACACACACATAGTCTTTATAAGTTTGAGGTGATGGACTTAATATTTTAATCATGTGTCTATAGATAGTAGGCCAGAAAATGACTTAGTTCCTCGCAATGCCTTTAGAATGGATTTATGAACTTTTCAAGCTCAATAAGGCCTTATGGCTAGTTATATCACTGAGGTTTTAACATACTGTGTTCCCCCTTTTGCTTGAGTCATGCAGATGATTTGCATCTGGTTATTAAGATTTAGATTCAATGATCTTAGTGGTCACTGCTCTCAGGATCTACTTGTAGAGATTAGAACAGCAAAGACCTTTTATTCTATTCAATCTTTTAAAAACTGATTTCTACAAAGACACCTTTTAATATTTGTCAATATTGTTGAAGTTATGAAATTAGATATGGACAAAACAAAGTTACAAGGGGGTTACAGTAAATGTTGTTTAACTTAGGAAACGAGAAGGTTTCAACTTCTTATAGATGGTAAATTTGTGGTGCTGATTTGTCTCAAAATATGAAAAGTAAACCTCAACAACACACTTTAATTGTTTTGTAAAGCACATTGAAACTGAAAAATATATATAAATAATTACTTATATTTAAGATACACACACACACACACACAAAACATGCATACAGTACACAAGGGCACACGACGCTCTGGACGTGCTTGTAGTAGTTTGAACACACAGACAGCGATTGAAGAAATCCTGCTGAGACGTGCATGAGTGACACAGGCTGGTCCTGACAGTTGCCTAGAAGACCTCTCTGGGTGCGGAGCAGAGAAGTGAAAACAAACCAATTTGTTTCCCCATGCCAGGCCAATGAGCATACAGACACACACATAAACAACCACACGCAGGCACACAGGAGGGTGAGTCACGAAAACAGAAAAACAGACGAGGTTAAGAAAAGGAGGGGCGATGAGGGAACGATGAAAGTCAGGTTGGTGAAGTGGCAGATGATTACGGAGGGTTACAAAGAGAGATATACTGCTAGCTTGATTGGAGCATAAATACATAATAATCTAACATAAAGCAGGATTTAATTAACATTCAAATAATCTGTGCTTTAATAAGGCTGTTATTACTATGGGGACATTTAATTTGCATGTGAGACACACACACCAAGCCGATCTACAGTACACCACGAACTAAGAGAGTACTGCAGCGTTCATTAATAATGAAGAACTGAGAATTTGGAAGACAACAGAACAAATGAATCATACTGGTTCAAAGAACAATGCAGACAAATGATAGCATTAACAACTGTGTGTGTGTGTGTGTGTGTGTGTGTGTGTGTGTGTGTGTGTTCATAGAAAGCTAACAAAATGCCAAAACCACATAACAAATGAGTATCAGAGCAAGGCAACTCTCACCTACATCACAGCTTTAGCTCTTCACGGAGAGAAAGAAGCACACAGAGCGACTAGTTACGTGTATTTTTAGTAAATTATATTCTAAACTGACGTTGAAAAAATGGAGCACTAGACCATGCATAGATTTATAAGACAATTCAAAATCAAATGCACGGATATTTTAGTTGTCCTTCTGGGTCAGTTATCTTGATAAACATGGTTTCAGACATACATGTATGATAATATTAATAGTAATAATTAAATATTAATAATGATTATTATTTGGTAACACTATAATTGAAGGAGTGTGCGTAAGACTGACATGACACTGTCATAATTATGACATGACACATCTACCTACCTAGTATGAAGGTGTCTTTTTGAATGTTCGTGACTGAATTCACTGTTATTCAGTAAATTATGAGACTATTAATGCAAAGTTAGCATTGTTTGAGATGTTACTAACCTCTTGTTAACTTAGACAACATAAGATGTCATAAATATGTCAACTCATGTTGATGGCAGGCCTAATGATCCAACTTTAAGAAACTATTTAGCTTTATGTGTTAACATCCCATTGAACTGTCATTAAGTGGATGGTTTATACATCAGATGTCATGAGACTATTATACTTGTGTCATGAATATTTTTCCTTGACCTCAAATAAAACGAAACAGTTTAGACTTGTCATGAAGTTTGATTTCACCATCGAATGGTTTCATTACAGTGTCGTGAATGTTCCCCTTGACCTCAAGTAAAGTGGAACCATTTGTACTTGTCATTGAGATGTCATGAATGTTATAAGACCATTTTGAGGACCAGGTGATTTAATGAGTTTTGGATGGATAATGTTAGCTATAGGCTAACGTTACTTGTTGCTAAAGTAACCACTAGTTGTAGTTAGTTGCAGGTTAACTTAGCTGCTCAATTAGCCGACTCAGCACTGGGGAGCACAGAGCCAAACCCAGAAAGAAAACCATATCAGTAGTGTATCCCCTGTCTTAAAACTGGCATCTTCCATTAAGTCTCAGAGGCTGTGTTTGGTCCCGGTTGGCCATGTTAATTAAATTCTGTTAAAAGGTTGTAGTGGTTATTTCTACACGTCTGCCTTTCATAGTAGACACGATCCGAGCTATTGCCATTTATATAATACTATGCTATTGTTGCTCATTACATTTAATGCACCTGCAGTTTGGGCAACAACCTTTTGGCCTGTTTGTATTTCTGTTAGTATCCTGTTTCTCTAGTTATTCCTAAATCTTAAGGGTGATAAATGGTATTTGGTGGCCACCTTAGTATGCATCCTTTGTAGATGTAATAAAAGTCACTTTTCTGTTTTCTTTGTTTACATCTGGTGTGTATGTGTGTGTGTGTTTGCATAGTTTTGTTACTGTTAATTTACCCAAGTGCCCGGTGTTTGAACTGCTGTGTCTGTTTGCACATGGTCATTGGTGTGTGTGTGTAATCACTCGGTGCTCCAAGTATTCCAGTCTGCACTATTTAAGGCGGGGCATTATTATTTGTCTTTATGTAACAGCTGCCCTAAACAGCACACATGCATCCCTCGTGTGTGTGTGTGTGTGTGTGTGTGTGTGTGTGTGTGTGTCTATGTGTGTGTGCGTAGGTGTGTGCTGTACGGGAATGTCCTTTTCCACCCACATCTGCAGCAGTCTGTTAGCAAGAGCTGAGTTTTCACACACGCACACACACACACACACACACACACACACACACACACACACACACACACACACACACACACACACACACACACACACACACGCTACAACCTGCTTCCTTGAATAATGAAACATGACCCTCTTGTTATGGCTTCATGAATATTACATCAATAATCTGTCATTAATGGGTTTTCCTTCTATGTAATCCTGTCGTCTTATTTGTTCAAAGCAGCCACACAAACAAACACTCCTGGAAAGTCAGAAACTCATGAATCACATTTCCTGCAGTATAAGACCTATAGACAGCAATATTACAGACTGTTTACCAAATGTACTTGTTTACAGTACATCTAAGTAGAGCAATGGGCCAGTGAATAATACACGTTTTATGTTCTACCTTCCGCCTATAGGTGTTGTTGTTTGCTCTGATGTCTCACTGTGATCTCAGACCTCACAGATGTTACGGCATGGGGGAAGCCCTTTGTACATCTGTGTGTACTTCTGTGTGTTTGCTTTTGTAATGAGGCTGCTAGTTTGTGGGGAAAGCCCAAGGGCTAACCTCCACCCACTCACTGTTTCTGGATACCTCTCTGTGCATCACTGTGTCTCCCTCTCTATTTCTGTGTGTGTGTGTGTGAGTGTGTTCTTTCAGAGATTATCTTTACCCTATCCAAACAGATCGGCCTCTGGATTTTGGACTTTCTTTCAGTCTCTTTCATTGCCCTTTTCTTAAAGTCTTTATCAATTGTATGTTTTCTTTCCTTCTCACCACTGTAACCTACAACACAAAGGCACAGACAATTCTTGAGTTCTGTAGAGCTAAAGTATTATGGGTGAGAGCTGAAGTGTGTGTTTGTATGTGTGTGTGTGTGTGTGTGTGTGTGTGTGTGTTTCACAAAGAATGGTGGAGCTAAGGCTCTTGAGATGTATGATTTCAATTTGAACTGTAAGGTAAAAAAATCACTTTGTTGAATACTTTAGTTTATGATCAAACATCAGCGAAACAGAGAGCTACTAGTAAAGACTGAGACTAGTCTTGTTCAGATCCAATTTCAAGTGTCTTTTAGAGCAAACCACTCAGTTAAGGTCATTAGTCAAGCTATGACTTATGTCCATGTCCTTTTGTCCACACCTTATTCATGTACCTAAAATGCATTCATCTAAAAGTACAAGGTCTTATCATCACTTATTCATTTCTTCTGTATCATCCCCTTTAATCCTATTTGCTGGCTGTTCTGCTGCGAAACTGACCAGTGTGCTGAACTGCAACTTCATCTAACATGGATCAAAAACATGACACACGAATCAGCATGTCAATGTGACACCTACTCTGTAAAATGCCAGAGGAAACCCCATGGAGGAGCAGTACACCTCCATGTCATAAAACAGTGTTCACACCATTTGTTTCTGAATTTATTGTCACCATTGTTAACTAATCAGCCATGTGTGTGGAGTGATAAAAAGACAGAGAGAGAGAGAGTGTGTGTGTGTGTGTGTGTGTGTGTGTGTGTGTGTGTGTGTGTGTGTGTGTGTGTGTGTGGGTGAGGTAATAAGTAGAGTCTGTAAGTAGCAGTGTTGTGGGAGGAAAGGTACTGGCTGTTATTGGATGTAGAGTGGGAGGCAGGCAGGCAGAAGCAGGGCTCCCCTGGTTACTGTTGCTCTGTGGGTGGCTATCGGCAACCAGGCTCTCCTCTCTCCTCATGACACTGTCGCTAGGCTGAGGGGGCGATGGACGGGACTACCTCTCTTGCTCTCTTTGTCTTCAACTTGTACGCCCCTTTCCTGTTGTCCTTTCTTCTCATTTTCTTCTCTTCTTTTCCACCAACACAATCTTATACTTTCTTCTGAGACATCAGTTCCTGCATCTTGCAGGTCGGTCCCTCCTCTCTGTTTCTTTATGGGTTTTCCTCAGTGTCTCTCCCACGCTGGCAACTGACCCTCTGGTCTTGAAAAGTGGTTTCTGAACTCCACAGTGGTCTAAGGAAAGACCTTTTCTCCACCCACCTGCCTGAACCCCCTGCTCTCTGTTACCTGTCGCTTTCTTCTATATTCAGTTTTTTCCACCTGCTAGCTTTATTTTTTGTATCGATCCCACCACCCACCATTGACCTCCACAGTTCACAAATACTTCAGTATACATTGTAATATCACTGACTTTTCTTCTTTTTGTATCTATTGTCCTGTTCTCTTTCTTCTTGTTTCATCCATTACTTTGTGCGTCATTGGAGTTTTGTGTTGCTATCTTTATTACTGTGTCTGTGGTCAGCTGTTCTTAGTGCTACACAGCTGATGTCAGATTGGATAGTCTCAAAGCAATAAGGCAGTAATCTCTTAAAGGCCCAGAGGCTTTAAAGTCCACACGTTGTCTCATCTTACTCCTCGTGCTCCGTTACCTCCCTCCTTCTCACCTTTAGAAAGACAGACCATATTACCTCTAAATGGATCTTTTGGTGCGGCAATGCCCTCCTAGCTCTCTTTCACACACACACACACACACACACACACACACACACACACACACACACACACACACACACACACACACACACACACACACACACAGATGCATACATCCGTGCTTACTCACTCACAATAAGCGCATGTACACACACTCACGCTCCTCTGGATGTTGCTCTGCACCCACAATCTTTATGAAGCTGAGAATTATCACACCATAGGTAATCATATCTTGCCATACCTGGGACTCATACAAATACACCTTGGCCCGTTTTCTTTCATAATGTGTATACAATGATCTAATATAGAGGCTACAGGACAGGGCTTGTACGTCTTGAATCCAGTGGGAATATTCAATGACCCAGTGCTATTTTCAGTCTCTTGCCTGTGTCACATTTTTGTGGTCGACATGAGCAGGTCGAACAGTGCAACTGTAACATATTTTCTTCATCTTTCAGAATGTTTACACCAAGGAATAGCTTCAAAGCACAGAAGCATTAAAACCATGTCTTCATAGCGGTGTGAACAGAAATAGAAGCACGCTATGTCGTTTGATACTAAATGTGCGCTTAGGGTAAGCATGGAAGCAGGATGGGCAGACAGACAGGAGAGAAGGAGCTGCCCCCAAGCTAACACTTTTATAACAATATGTCTAGGATATATAGCACACAGAGGATCCATACTGTTGTTGGTCAACAGTAGAGTCATTTAATACAGGCCTGTAGGAGCCTGATGTGCTGATGTGCATATGCATCCCACAATATTTTCCACTGCCTCAAAGTTAAGAAGAAACTTGTGCTGATAGCACTTCTACAAAAGTTTATATTAAGTACTTTAGTGCCAGAACTGCACCATCTAGGTCTGAGTTGCATTCTTAGACTTTCTTTAGGGTCTGAGCTGTCTCTATAGCAACCCCTGTAGGCAGTTACAGTGCTGTTCCTGCCCCTGGGATCCTTAAGTGTTTGAAGACATCCCAGAGGTGTTCCGCTGAAAGGGTTAACTCCACTTCTCCCCTGATAGACGTGTTCGTCAGCACACTTATTTGTCTCTTTGATGTTTCCCAGTGAAGGGGTTATCTGGCATCCGGGTCTATCTAGAGGTGTTTGGAGTGAACAAGCGGCGGGCCGCTGTCTGACATTGATGCTAAAGCCAAAAGAATAGGTCAATGTGTCTGCTGGTCTGTAGATGCGCTACACAAACAAGATGCCCACCACTCAGCGCAGCGTGGCGCCCCGGGGTGAAGGGGTGTCAGAAGCCGTTAGCCAAAGAGAGGCAACAGGCGCTGACACCAGTCAGAATGGCAGATGTCCACACGATTAGGCAGGGTGGCAAATGAGGGCACGGGACAGTCCAGAACTGGCTTGTAGAGGCTGTCCCCCCTGGATATGGCAAAAAGCAGACAGAGGCGTTTCTAACATGGGCAGCACGGCTTGACCACTCGTAAACTTGGAGCCACATTAAAGGCTGACAAAATTGATTATGAGCTGATACCGGCAGCAACCTGATGGAGCCGTGTGCATATGTGTGTGTGTGTGTGTGTGTAGCCTATTCTTGTATTACTATCTTTTTGACCACCAAGAGTTTTAGACCTTCGGAGTGAGAACATTTTTGCTAAGTAAAGTCACTTAATATGAAAGAGACTGTTTTGGGTTTGCATTAAGGTTAAAGCTTTATGTTAGGTTCCTGCTGCAGTTAATTTACAGTAACAGGTATTTACATTTTTGAAACCTACAAAGACCAATAAACTCACTCCTCATCCAATCACAATGTTTGACAACAAGGATTCGTCAAGAAAAATCACATTACTGTGAAATAAAAAGAATCGTATTGTCTGCATAGTTCCAAATTTTTAACATTGACCCATTTATATACAGTACTGTGCAAAAGTTTTAGGCAGGTATGAAAAAATGCTGGAAACTAAGAGTGCTTTAAAAATGGAAGTGTTAACAGTTTATTTTCCATCAATTAACAAAATGCAGTGAATTAAAAGAAGAGGAATATAAATCAAATCAATATTTGGTGCGACCACCCTTTGCTTTCAAGGCAGCATCAACTTTTCTAGGTACACTTGCACACGGTTTTTAAAGGAACTCGGCTGTTAGGTTGTTCTAAACATCTTGGAGAACTAACCCCAGATCTTCTGTGGGTGTAGGCTTCCTCAAATCCTTCTGTCTCTTCATGTAATCCCAGACACACTCGATGATGTTGAGATCATGGCTCTGTGGGGGCCATGCCATCACTTCCAGGGCTTCTTGTTCTTCTTTACACTGAAGCTAGTTCTGAATGACTTTGCTGTATGTTTGGGGTTGATGTCCTGCTGCAGAATAAATCTGTTTTTCTCAGCATTGTGTGGACACCATTAATCCTGATCACATCTCCAACACCATTTGCAGAAATGCAGACCCAAACTTACAAGGAACCTCCACCATGCTTCACTGTTGCCTGCAGACACTCATTATTGTAGCACTTTCCAGCCCTTTGGCAAAAAAACTGCCTTCCGCTACAGCCAAAATATTTCAAATTTAAATCATTAGTCCAGAGCACCTGCTTCCATTTTTCTGCACCCTGGTTCCTATGTTTTTGTGCATAGTTGCTTGGCCTTGTTTCCATGTCGGAGGTATGGCTTTTTGGCTGCAACTCTTCCATGAAGACCACTTTTGGCCAGACCTCTCCGGACAGTAGATGGGTGTACCTGGGTCCCACTGGTTTCTGTCAGTTCTGAGCTGATGTCACTGCTGGACATTTTCCGATTTCAAAGGGAAATAAACTTGATGTGTTTTTCATCTGCTGCACTAAGTTTTTGTTGGCCGACCACTGCGTCTACGATACTCAACGTTGCCCGTTTCTTTTTGCTTTTTCAAAAGAGCTTGAACTCCGCATCTTGAAACACCAGTCTGTTATGAAAAAAATGTCTGGGAGAGACCTTGCTGATGCAGTATAACTGCCTTGTGTCTTGTTGCTGTGCTCAGTCTTGCCATAGTATATGACCTGTGACATGAAACTGTCTTCCACAACCACACCTTGGTAGCAGAGTTTGGCTGTTCCTCACCCAGTTTTAAGTCACCTACACAGCTATTTCTGCTTCAGTTAATGACTGTATTCCAACCTACATTTGACATAGATGAGCATTAGGATCTCTTTGGTATAATTGGTTAATCATACACCTGACTAAAATCCTACAAAATCCCTAACTTTTTGCAAGTGTACCTTGATGCTGGTTTGAAGGCAAAGGATAGTAACACCAAATATTGATGTGATTTATATTTTTCTTTTGTTCACTTTCTTTGCATGTTGTAAATTGATAAAAAATGAAGAAGTATTATTTATACTTTTGAAAGCAGTCTTAGTTTATAGGATTTTTCACACCTGCCTAATCATTTGAATTTGACAAATTCAGGGTACATTTCCATGGCTTGTAGTTTCAATTGATACTGTCTTGTAAACATAATGTTCTATGAAAGCATTCACTGTTGAACGCCTTCACTGATTTATTAGTTGCAGGATTCATTATGGACCATGGCTAACAGGACTTCCATCAATCTGGAATTCTAGATTGTTTCTACTGTTCTGATGTGGAATAACTAGTCAATATCAGGCAAGGTGGGACAAGATAGAAAAGCTTGTTTGTTTGTGACATTGGTGAATGATCACAGTGATGGGTTTTTGCAAGAGTTCCATAGACCTATGAGAAAGCTTTGCATTTAGTTAAGCACAACACATTGTCGGTGGCCCAAGAGCATGAGAGAGAGAGGTGAATCCCAGGAGTTTTAGCCACACTTATGTAAGCTCTGATCTGATGTGCTGGCAGGCCCTGTCTGCCTACTTCTCCGCACTCCTCATCTCTTCTTCTTCACTCTCTCTCCTCCCAGAGATTACCTTGATTACTCTGGCAAGACATCAGAAGGAAATCAGGAAACATGGAGAAAGCAAGCAAAGAATTACTGTTGCATGACTGAAAGTGTGGCTTTATCGTAGCTAGCGGGCAACTTCCATATTCCAGAGTCGGGTATACTTTGGTCAAATAAAAGATTCATCCTGTTTTTTTCTGGAACACAACAGATGCATGTGAACGCTAAGGACTGTATATGAGCACAAATGGCAGTTTAGCCATGTGGTTCATGAATACAGTATCCTTTAAAGATCAAACTTCAGTTCAGCTGACAATCTCATCAAAGGCCCTGCAGAAGATGAAGCTGAGGCAGATACATTATTGTACAGCTACATCATTCCAGTTGACAACGTCTCTCATTCTATATTGTTTTCCGTCTTTAATTATAAATCTTTACGTGAACCATTTTTTACATTTTTTTTTGACTTGCTGTGTTCCTACATCTACACACACCAGCATATCATGAGGAGTGAATGGCTCATAAAACATGTCTAATCTGCTAATACTGAATGAAGAAACCCCATCATCTCTCCGAGACAAGCCTTCCTCTCCCCCTGCCTTTGTTTTCATCTCTGATGGAAATAGCAACACATGGGGCACTGTGTTTGTCTTTAAGATGGCACACAGCTAATCCTGTGTGATGCTGGAGGGATCTCTTCAGCTACTCTTGTCAGCGTTGATTTGTCAACAACAATCTTTTCATTTCCTCTGTAAGCTGACACCATCATGTCTGCGCGATAATGTGATAGAGGCGAAGCTGGATTGAATCTGAGCAGGGTGGATTCAAAAACCGGGCTGCCACTCTGCCACCAAACAAGTGGAGCCTTTGGAGGTTTGTGCACTGTGGCTTTAAAAAATAAAAGCTCAACACTTTAACAAACAAGCCAACCAACAAAAACTTGTTGACTTAAATGTGTTGTTTGTTTTGAGGACGCAGGAAGGAAAAAGCATATACATACTGCAGAGCAGCCATTTAATCATGCAACTGTTTGAAATAAGGGGACAAGTATTGAAGGTAATTAAAGATTCCAACCATGGTTGCTTGGCTGGTGAATATGGAGTTATGAGAAAAAGCAAACAACAATTAAAAAACCTCAATAGAAACACCCAGCTTAAAGCGAGCAATCATGTCCGAGATGCTGGGCCTAAATGAGGATGTTGTTTTCTCTTTTCTGTTCTGTCAATCTCCGCCAGAAAGCGATTTCCTCCTGAAGAGTGGCGGCCAGGGCTAAAAGCATGTTTTAATAAGCGCACTGACACATCCATCTTTGTTTCTGAGAGATAAGTCACAACGAGCGCAGAGCAAAGCATCCAGGGCTAGCTGGAAGGATGCCCATTGCTGCATATCAGTCGAATGTGCTTCGGCACACAAAAACACACAAACGCGCACTTACAATTCAAGTACACATGCACACACATACATACAGAAGAGCTGTCACCCTAACTTAAATCCTATTTATCACCAAACCAATGGAATTTTTTCCTTGGAGCCGAAGGTGGTTGGCATGTTCACTTTATGCCTCCTCGGAGATTAGTGCATTCAGCCCTGCTCTGTTCACTGTGTCTCCTTTTAAGTCTTCCCTCTCATACTCCCCCTTCCTCTTCTTCTTCACATCATTGCGCTGCATTAAATGTGCTTTTATTTGTTTATTTATTTATTTGTTGTTTTTCATCTAGGGGAAAAAGGAGTGAAGTCTTAGATACCTGGGACTTATAGCTGGCTGGGGCTGGCAGCTGCGCTTGTGATTGAGGAGCGTGACAGAAATGTCCTCATTAGGTATCAACAAATGGCGTGAAGAGAGGCATGCTGCACAGGGGAGAAGAGGAGAGAGGAAAGAGGAAAGGAGATAGGAGAGGAAATAGGAGAGGAAAAGAGAGAGAGGAGAGAGGCGAGGAGAGAGAAAAGTTTGCAAGCTTTTGACACTTGGTGCCTTTTATCTGTGCAGCATCTCAGGGTTTAAAGTAATGTGTGCTCTAAAAGATATTCATGCACATGCACACACGCGCACATGCAAGAGTTCACTTACTCTCTCTCTCTCTCACACATACATACACACACACACACACACACACACACACACACACACACACACATACACACAGAGTGCATTAGAGTAACTGTCATTATTATACACTATTAATTAAAGAGAAATAATAGAAGCCAGATGAACTTCTGTTCTGCCTAATTATCATGTCTTTGATACCAAATTGTGCAGAAAAAGCGAGTGAGAGAGCGAGCGAGCAATAGAGATAGAAAAAGAGAGGGAGACATGAGTGTACAGGGAGGTTCAGACTGGGACTTGGGGAGTGGAACTCGGTGAGAGGAGGATCTTACGCGGCATCCCTATATGGCACCCATAACCCTTCCTTGAAATCAAAGCTCAATTTTAATTACAGAATAAATTGAGACACACACACATACAGGGCGATAAAGACAGAGACGGACTACAGGGAGGAAAAAATGTTGTAAGGAAATAAAGGGATGGAAGAAAGGGATAACGGCAGGGGGTAAAGGGGTAGAGGGAACTGTTGCTCATGGGAAAAACGGCAACAACAAACAAACAACAATCATCTGTTTTATCTCTCTGCCTTTCCTCCACATCTCGTCCTCTGCATGCTTCTAGTGATCTCTGAACTCCGTGCTTCCACACCAACTCCCCTGTTGCCTTGTTTACATGTTGCCGCTACCGGGTTTGCAGCACTATGATTATTAACATCATTATATGTCTATGATGCTGCATGTCAAGGCACAAATCAACTTTCTTTCCTTGCTTTCTACTGGTCTAATGATCAGACTAACTTTGAAACCTTTGTTGAAAACATTGCCATTAAAGTGCTGTAAAATCACACCTGATTGTTGTCGATGTGATAAACCACTTTCACTGTGTAAGTGAAAGCTGAGTGTATGAAATATGAGATTCACTAATACCAGAGTGAGAGGCAAACAAAATGATGCTGGACACAACAGGAGTGACAGCAGGATGATCAGCAGCGGCTCTTGGAAAAAGCATTGGGCAGTACATGCAATGTGAATAAGTCAAATCGGGGAAGACAAAGAAATGAAGATGTGGAGCGAGAAAGAGGAAAAGTCAAAGAGATAAGGGAGAGAGAGAGCATGAGGAAGGGAGAAAGTGGTGGCACAGCTGAGGTTGACACTAATGAGGAGCCTTTGTGATGGGACCTGACAGAGGAGAAGAAAGCAGAATCCCCCGATACCGATGCTCCACAACACTCCTCTGCTTAATTGGGAGAGCCAGAGCCCACAATGAGGGTGTGTGTGTGTCAAAAAGAGTGTGTATCTGTTTTAGGAGGAGTAAGTGAATGTAAGACAAAGTAGATTTATATATACAGTATATGCTCACTAAATTAAGCCTACGTATTGTTTGCTGGTGGATACATTTATGTAATGGTGCTAATGTAGGTATTCACAGCTCACTCCGCCTTCTTGGTGTATTTTCACACTTTTGGGTCCAGAATTTCACGCTTTTAGTTGATGTTGGCAAGATAAGCAGCTTTGAGCATTACATGCACGCTGATGGCTTTGAGGTTCACACATCGGACATCTGCCATCTTCTCACATTCTTTAAAAGTGTCAGGAATCCAATGTAAGAAGCCCACCCTTCCGTCCTGCTGTACCCACAAATGTACATGCATACTGTACTCATGCATTCACTCCAGCGACAGCACTTACACGCTAGCATTAACTGAGGATTTGCACTTGATGTTACAGTGTAGCACTCGTGCACATGCATACACTTAAAACTTGCACTTGTGCGGACACAAGTGGGGACGCTCCCTCACTCCCTCCGGTGCAGTTTCCATCTTTGACTCTGAATCAATCATTTTTAATTTATCAGAGGGGATTTGTGTCATGAAGGCTGATGCCAACTCCAATAAGACGAAAAAAACAACAACACAACAGCAGTGAAAAAGCCAGAGCAAATCCCTGCTCTGATGCGATTATAACACACAACCAAATCAGGGCTGACTTGAATAGACACAGAACACAAAATCATATTAAGGGAAATTCGATGTGCATGGCATTACATTGCTCTCAATCTCCCTTCTTTTCTCTTTCTGCTCCTCTCTCCCTCATTCTCTCATTGACTTTCTTACTCCATTTGTTCCTGTCCTTCTTTCTATCTGTCATCATCACCATCGCCTCCTGATTTTTCAATGCTAGTGACCTGAATAATGTGTTGCCAGTGACTTATACGGTTGCTTCCTCTTCTCTGAGCTGATCTTCTGTGTTCTGCAGCCGGTAGTGATATTGCCATCCACCCTCTCCCCAGGGACAAACTCTCATGTCACAGGTAGCACCCAGGCTTAACAGCAACAGATTGAAGCTTGGATACCATATCATTTTCAACAACACTGTATACAGTATATATGGTAACAGATGAAAGGCAATCTCTTAAACACTGTTGAAATGTGGCCACAGCAAAGCTCTTGTACAGTAATGTTTGATTTTAATGTCAAAATAGCTATGCCGCAAGCAGGTATCTTGTGAAAAAAACAACAGCTTTGCAATCAGGAAGAGAGGTGAGTCAGGGAGAGAAACTGCAAAGTATCGAGAAGGGGGGGTGGGTACAGTATAGAGAGAGCAAGAGAGAAGAAGCTGAAGAGATGGATAGAGTAGGGTTGTTATGTCAGAGGCAGTCGAGCTGCTCTCATCTTGCCATTATCTCAAGCGCCCTCACATTACCATAATAATGGCTTTTAACCAAATGTAACACTCTCCAAAGCAGCACAGGCAGAATCTGTTTTAACCAAATGTAAAACACTCATCGGCAGGCAGAATTAGAGGGGCTTAACGTTAACATCACCGTAGACAGATGAGTGCCGTGTTGAAGGCATGTGTGGGTTTGAGTGGGTGTTTCAGGCTGAATATAGTCTGCTGATGTAGTCTTGATCATACATACAGTAAAATGTACCCGCAGATGTACATCCCTGTTTGACTGCTGTAAATGTTCTGCAGCAAAACAACAGTTTTTGATGATTGCGTGCGTGTGTGTGTACCCATGTTCATGCTACCCATGCTGTATGTGTCGGTGTATAAGTGTGCGTGTGTGCGATTGTGTGAGTCAGAGTTGAGCTCCAGGTCTGGCCAGGTACTCTGCATGTGTTTCCCCCGTCCAGATGGTCTCTCGGCAGGCCAGGGACGGGGCGCAGGGTGTCCTCCTGCCCTCCCACCCAGCCACCACAGAAGGTCGACTCGACCGCGCCGCCCGCCTGCCCTGCAATGCCGCCTTCCAGACCAACAGCTCCCTGCCAGAGGAAGAAAAAGAGCCAGAAAATGGTATTGAAAGCCAGTTTGTGCCATATATGTCATTACACAGGTGCATTTGTAATAAGGACCTTATGTTAAACTGACCAGAGAAACACGGAAACAACGGAAATGACATGACTTTTTTAAGCTCTCTTCCTCTCATACTTATATTTCTGTCTTCCTGTTGTTTCCTCGTGTTGCTCTATCTCCTTCCTCCTTGTCTCGCTTTCTTCTGCCATGTCTCTAGTGTTAGAGTTATTGTGCAAGTGTGTGTGCGGTGAGAGGTGCCAGGAGAGTGTGGAGACCCACAGATGGTCAGGGTGGTTCCCACTCAGTGAGATCTGGGTCAGAGCCCACTCTCAGATTAGTGGGCTTCACTCGTGAAGCACCACCCACAGGTTTCTGGGCAGACCTGGATCTGACACAGAGGTTTTGTTTTGTTTTGTTACAGAGTCACACACTCATCCATGATATCATATTGTTTCCACTAGCTCTTGAAAACAGGCATGTCACCTTTGTGTGCACCTGACTTTTGCATTAGTTGTTATTGTTAGGGCTTAAAATTTGAGCATCCACTGTGAGTCTTCCTGAATAGGAGATTTAGTTGGATGACCAAAATGCACATACAAATATAAATTTAAATGCTAAGTGCTAAAAGCCTTTTGAATGTAGTCATTATCTCATTTTGGGCCTCCGTCCTTGCCTGCAGAGCTAAAAAACAATACAGTCCCTTGACAATTATTTTCAATGTCTCTTATGGCAGAAAAACTACAATGCAAAAGCAAAACAAAGGCAACTCTTCAACAACCACGATGAAATCAACAAACAACAACTCAGATACAGATAACCAATAAGCCAAGGGGTTCCTGAATTTTGAGACACAAATGTAGATAATAACTGTAAGAATTGAGTAAAAAGTATCACTAATATGTGGTTTATGCAGATTTCATGTGTGGAGAGGGTCAGTTTGGGAGCAGAGGAGCAGCTGGAGGCTCTCTGGATCTGTATTTAGTGTCTAACTGAAAGACACTTCAGCAGGGTGAATGCTTGTTGATACAGTTGGGCTAAATTCCATCTGCTAGCAACACACTGCTAGCAACATAATACATCACATTACACATACACCATCCGAAATGCTCTTTTTGGCAAATGCTCAGTTGATGCTATAGAACTGGCCAATCACTAATCCATGCTTCAGAAGTGGTCATGACAGAACGTATAGAGGGGTAATAGTGTCACAGTGTGTAGAGCAGCATGCCATCACTGATCCTGTCAGTTCTCATTTTTTACAATGACGCTCATGTCCTTCAAACACACACACACACAAACACACACACACACACACACACACACACACACACACACACACACTGGTACATGCACTGCCATGTGCACAGACCCACACAACAAACCAGCCTAATGAATTAATTACAATCATAGCCAGTGTTTGTGTGTATTGTGTACTAATAGGAAGTGACAGGGGCTGTGGCAATGTCATCACTCCAGGCTTCCTGCCCCCCCATCACCCAGTTCAACTTGACATTTCTATCTTTGTAGTGTGGTCACCTGTCATTCTTTGAGCTGCATGTTAGCTTATCCCTTGTACTGACACAACTTCATGTGCATGAACACACACGTACACGCACACACACGCACACGCACACGCACACACACACACACACACATAAACACACAAACACACACACGTCTGATCTCATCTCACTCTCTCAACAGTGTGTTTTAAATGTGTGTACAGTATGTGTATTTATTCATCATGTTGTGGAAAGGGAAATGGGACATTTTCACAAGGTTAGCCATTTATTTTAATGGTTTATTGCTGGCTTTAAGGTTAAAGTTATGATTACTGTAGGTTAAGGTTGTCATTATAGGCCAAGTTTTGCAAGGTACGATTTGTAAGATTTGTGTACATAAAGGTGCTGGGTTGAGGGACTCCAATTTACAGCAGAATAAAATGAATAAAGCCTCCACAGCAAATATGTGGCTTCTCAACTCATTCATTATGTAATGGGAGTAACAACCCTCCTCCCTCTCCTCCATCTCCTCCACCCCGTCCTTCCCTCAGCCTTCCCCTTCTGTTCACCACCTGTACGGGAACCGATTCTCCCCTCTCTCCGCATGGTACTTCAATCTGTTCTACAGCAGATAGAAGGATTGAGTGTTGGCATTTTATCTTTTGAGTCTTATTTTTTTGAATGTATATTTTGTCTCCTGCACGTGGTAGTCAGTGACTGACATGCCTGGATCCCACCTCGAGTCAAATTCTAAAGGTTAAAGGTCTGACATTTGAACACCGAGCCAGCAGGCTTGATGTTCGTATACACGTGATGTTGTTCATAAACACACAAGCACATGCAGGCAGCAGGCATTTCTGCATGTTGTGTGTGATTCTGTGTCATGTGTGTAAGCATCTGTGCATCTGTGTATGTCTGTGACCTTAAGCCCATGGCTCTGCCTACTTATGTTGGTAGATATTTGACATATGAGCTTGACAAGCTTTGCAGCTTTACTCTACTGTCAATTTTCATATTCGTTATTACCTGTTGCAGCTACATGTGATCGGTATTGTATAAAGACTGATATTCCAAATCTGTAACATGTAAAAAGAAGGACATGACATGAGGAATTTAATAAAAAATTGTGAGGGAGGGATGACACAGATGGACATAAGAAGACAGAAGGAAAAATGAACAGCAGGTGAAAAGAGAAATCATTTACATACTAACTCTCACACACATACATGCAGGCTATGGAGAAGTGGCAACAGAGGGCTGATGGTTTCTTCTCATTGCTCAAGATAAAATTGATGATAATTCCATTAATCTTGTCTGTTCTCCCCCTCCATCTCTCTCAATCCCCCCTTTTTTTTCCTCAGTCCTTTTATAGATGAAAGGCTTCCACTTTTTCTGTCAATGGCCTGCAGTCATTTGAATTAAACATTGATCTTATCAGAAGTTTAGTCACTGCGTCCGTGACAACTCACTGCCTCAATAACCATGTGTCTCGTCGCAGAGCAAAGGAGAGAAGGATGAAGGAGATGAGAGAGAGCAGAGAGAGTTTGAGAGGACAACATTAAAAGGAAAGAAAGGAGACAGACGGGGACATGGGGAGCCTAGTAGGGAGACAAGGAGAACACAGCGGGGATGAGAAGAAAGAACAAGGGATTTGGCAAGAAGCAATTAAGAGAGGAAAGAAGGAGAGGAAGAAAGAATCTGCGGTGGAGAGGCAAGGCTCACACAGAATAGGAAGGGGAAAGGTTTTTTTGAAGTGCAATGTTCAAATCTCTCTTTTGTTCCTGTCAGTGTCCAAAACCTGCCACAACTTATCTCTGTAAAACTCTATCCCTTTTTCTCCCAATCCTATCCTCCCTCACTCCCACCATCAAAAAAAAGACATATCTGCTGATCAGCTAGGCTACCATCACACAGGCCCACGTTCTTCTTCTTCTTCTTCTGAAATATTAAGAAGTTACAGTTTCAACATCTCCGTTCAGGCAGTTGCTGTTGCTTGAAGCGAAAGGATCAGAGATTTTAAAAAAGACAATTGTGCTTTGACGTGCACATAAAATCTCCTATGTTTCAAATCTATAACCTCTGCAAAGAGAGGGGTAAAAAAGGCAACGTTGACACCCAGTTCTCGAACACACAAAGTAAGATAAACAGAACAGGTTGACCCCTAGCTGGGAATGCATAAACCTTGCTGTCCCCCCCCCCCCCCCCTCCTCTTCTGGCCAAAACTTTTCTTCTATGTTTGTTACCCTGCTTCCTCCAACTGTGGTTTGTTGTTGGGCACCCTGAGGGGACGGGGAGATGAAACGGAGCTGGTCTCAAGGGAGCACCAGCATTGAATGGGGGAGGCCCTGCGCTCTCTCGGCACTCACCCCTGCAGCGGCATGCCATTTCTGGGATGAAACATTTCCAGAGCGGGACGACGAACAAGTTGGGTCCTCTGGTTCACGCTTGCCCCTTTTCATAAGTGCATTGTACACACACATTTACACACAAATAGACACACACCTTTGAGGATGTGGTTTCGAGAGAGCGTCACGAATAAAACTTCTAGTCTTCGCATTATTCATGATCATTGGGTAGACTCGAGGGAAAGTAGAAAGCAAATTCAACTCGGATAACAGCAAAAGTGCGTTAGGGAAGCAGAATAAAACTAATGGGCTAGTTTTCAAAGAATTCATGAATATCTCTCTCCTCTGCTTCCATCCCTCTACATTCCTCTCTGAGGGCATCTGGCAGTTAACTGTGGAGTTCCCTCACTCCCATGGCCCTGGGGTGGCACAGCCTGGGCTCCCAGAGTGCACTACTGCCCGAGGAATACCTCCCCATTTGGGTTAATCTCTCTCTCTCTTTCTGTCTCTCTCTGTGTATCTCTCTCCTGGTGTCTTTCCCTCCCTTGCTCACTCTCTTTTGCTGCAGTAGGTATGAATAATTAAACCTGTGTTTCCTCTCATGTCATGCCTCTGTCTGCCACCCCACCTCCCGCCCTTACTGCTGTGTCTCTCACTCAGGCTGAAGTGTTATAACAGAAGTGAGTCATTTAGAAGAGGGAAAAGGCTGCAGATCAAGAAGAGTTGAGCTCAGTTTGGAACTTGGCATGTTACATAAGCTGTCACTGTGTGTTATTGACTGAGAGAGAGAGATGGAGGGGAGAGACAGAAACAGAAAGAGAGTAAAGGTGAAACTGTGATAATGGTGAACAGAAAAAGCTAATAAGAGAAAGATGGAGAGCAAAGGGGAGATAATATCATGTAGAGTGATAACAACAGGGGTGATAAAGTTGTTTTTCTTAAGCCGCAAGCTGCCCTTCATGGGCAAAACACTTGTCACAGTTTGTAAAAACCCCTTCAGAACCTGAAGGAACCATTCATGCACATGCGACATGTGTAATTCTTGTAGTAGGCAGTTGAAAAGTTATTTGTTTTTTATTTTCCTGCATTTTCTATAACTCTATTTAAATCGCAAGGCCTCAAGAAAAAGTAAAACCATGCAGTTACAAAATATTAAACAGATCAGCGCTGAAGTTCAACCTTTACATGTTTACATGCACTCATATGCAGAGAATAATCAGTGACAGATAATCAGAAGGATAATGTAAATACAGTAATAATATAGTACCCTGAGCTCTACACAGCAAAGTAGTGTCTTTTAGCTCATTGTTTTGGTTTTTCAGCTACAGTATCCGGTTTTAGCTCAGCATTATTGTTCTCATCAGTGTCCTCTCATCAGTAAAACAAGCTTTATGAGCCAATTGTACACTACCTCCTCAGCACCAAACAGCAGACAAACACAGTTAACAGCTAGCAGGTGAGCATAGCAAAGCATTAAGCAGTTAAAGAGTGTGATGTTTCCTCAGTAGTTATAGAGTCCAAAACAGGGGTACCTTGCGAGTGAATATTGAACTTACATTCATCGGGTGGCCAGAAACATGACCAAAGATCAGGTCGTACTTGACAAGTCTTTTGTGTCTGTTTGGCCAAGACGGTCCCAGACCAAATACATATGAGACAAGGACAAGTCATAGATATTAAGAAACACATGTTGTGAACTACAGTCCAAATCAAGGAGAATGGTTCAAGGTTGTATGTCTAAAGGAATGCAATGCACAACATTTTCGCCAGGTTGCACCCATGTACCCTTCTATCTGTGCACACATCTACCTCTTCCTCTCATCTTTCCCTTTCTCTCCATCTCTCTGGCAACTCCTTACCTCTTTGCATCTCTCTTCCCTCAGGTGCAGTATTACCATAATGGCTCCTTGTGACAGTGATGTACTAAGCAGCAGTATGGAAATGCAACGTGCCACAGCACACATTATCAGAGCTGAATGCATTAGATGTCATTTGTGTATATACTTTGTGAGTATACGGCTGTGCGGTCATTATGTGTTAAACTGTTCTATGGGAAACAGAAGGAGAGGAGGGGGACAGAGGGAGGGAGAGTGATGGTAAACTATATTTCATGTACAGTACAGTAAAAGTGTTCTGCAGCTTGCATGCAAAAAGGAGTGAGGTTTAACAGGGAGATGAAAATAGTAAATGAAAATGGCTGCATGTCCTTTTTTTTGCATACCTACAATATTAACTGCTGCACAGTAACCAAGCAAGTGTGGCGTGTTTAGCCACTGAACTGGCTGAGGCTGGTCTGTGTGTCATGACACGACTTTTATGTAAATCTGTTCATAATAGAGACAGATGTAGATGCAGTAAGA
Organism: Etheostoma perlongum; assembly: GCA_026937815.1. Classification (NCBI taxonomy): domain Eukaryota; kingdom Metazoa; phylum Chordata; class Actinopteri; order Perciformes; family Percidae; genus Etheostoma; species Etheostoma perlongum. Next base: position 15,122,714 of record CM049380.1, on the reverse strand, counting down.
ATGTAGATAGCATGATAACAGGATAAATTGTCTTCTCTCTAAATTGTCTGCACTCTTGCAGTGCATTTTAGATACGCTTTAGGAATGGCAATGTCTGCCATTCTGTCGGTTCACTGCTCAACAAGAGAGACAAAGTTTGTGCAAGTAGGTCAAACAACACAGGACTTTGCCCCAGAAGGCCGCTGTTCGTGTCCCCTGGGAAACCAAAAGTCAACCTTCACTTATTTAAACTTACGTACGTAAGCCAAACCATGATCTTTTCCAAACCTAACCAAGTACTTTTGTTTCCTGAACCTAACCAAACTTCAACCGTTTCACAATGTTAACTATGTGTTTTAAACTGTGACTGTTAAGTTTAGGACTTGTTGATCTCCTGAAAATGCTACCATGGGTCGGTCATATTAGAGGGTAGGAACAAACAACGTATTGTGGTCGTATTGTCATGGTTGCAGAACAGGCATCAGGAGAAGAACTCAAATGCAGAAAAAGTACTGGATTATTTAAACAATTGAATAACTAAAAGCTTACAGAGTCCAAAAACCGGCAGGTACCAACAAAGGTAACCGATGTTACCGTAGCTGTATCCTTTCTAGTCCTAACTGTTACAAGACTCCTCCATCTATTAACTGATGTTACAGTAGCTGTATCCCCCCTAGTCCTAACTGTTACAAGATGGGCCGACCCAATCAGAGGTTACTCTGGGGAGCGGCTGCTGACTGCTGTCTGACGGCATCAGTATTAAACTTAGACAGTTTCAAAAACATCTAATTGTCGCGTTGAATAGTAGGCCTAGTCTAATTTGGTGTTTTGGTACAGCTGGTTTTAACACCTGATGTGAAGTGTAGGCATATAGGAGGACACATGAAGATCCTGAACAAGCAGCGTCATTCTGCACCATCCTTCTGCTCTGCCCCATTCATGTAGTGTTTAGTTTTACATTTGTAGTTTAACTGCAATTAGTCCACATGTATGCATGATCTGTGGTGGTCCATTACACTGTAGGCTATATTCAACATCACTGATAATGTTTGATCAATAGAATGTGGAAAACATTACACTTCACAACGTTGTGTATCCATAACATGATTGTGTTATTGTACAATTTAGCTGTAAAAACAGTAGCCTATGTATGTCAAGCCTACATTTTGTAACTTCGAAGTAAAACGTGCTCTTTGGGGAAAAAGTTACCATAAGCCCTGTTCATGCTAAACTGGACTTTGGGGTCAAATAACTTTGGGCCCATGTCGCGGATGTGAAAGCCCCGTTACTGGACTACTAAATCTAATAATTTATATTTTGTATTTTGAATTGTTACCTGCCACCAGAATTGTGTAATTTTCTTGCCATAAATATAGATATTTTTACCATTAATTGGTGCCTATAAATGTATCAGAATGCAAGAATTTAAGTCTTTTACCCTCAAAGTTTCCTGTGGGAGGACCCCCAGACCCCTTTAGGTGTTCCCCCAATGGCCAGTTTTGACCAAGGAAAAACCAGGCAGGCATAAAAACATATTTTAATTGCAGCTGTTATTTTCCCTCTTCTCTGTTTCTGAGTCCACTGGAAAGGATTCAGAAAGATTTAATGCAAATCCTCCACTTTGTCCCTATTAAGGACACCAGGCTAATGACTGAGGTTTCAACAATAATCTGTTTTTATTTTATATTACTGAATCACTTTGAGAACATTATGAGAACGTAATTATCATTCCTCTTCCTCTTTCTAAGAACATTGACCTCCTCCCTCCAACATAACATATTATTTCCTCTCCTGTGTGTGTGTGTGCGTGTGTGTGTGTGTGTGTGTGTCTGTATACGTTTGTTACAGCAGGTGTGAGTGTGTGGTCTCCTCAGTGCAGCAGGACACTGGTATGAGTCACTGTCTTGCCATGGGGACATTTCCTTCCCTCCTCATAAATATAGCAAACCCTAAAGTGCAGAAAAATGTTCCTTTTTGAAAATGGTTTGAACAAACATGTATGTATATGAATATTTCAGCATGTATATAAGCTCTGAAAGACTGTGAGGATCTGTTTTGGAGTCATTGTAAGGAAATGAAAAAAAAAGTTTTATTGTAATGCACAGTTTGGATTGATACAGGTGCATAGGATGTATTGTGCAAGTGAAAGAAGTTTTTAAACACAAAGAGAGAGAGCTCAAAGTTCATACGAATCATGGAGATGGTGTGCTCTTTTGTTAAATAAAGGCAACGAGGGTGGGGAGGGGGGGATGTGTATCCGTGGGCATTGCTTCAGGGCATCACACTCTGAGTGCCAGAGAGAGAGAGAAAGAGGAGTAGAGGAATATCCTGTCACCTATCAATCTCTCCTCTTCAGGTTTTATTTATTTTACTGTTTTATCTCCTCACCTGTTTACACAAATTGTTTTTCCTTCAACCTCTCTACTTTCAAATGACGCACTGCTCAGTGTGAATGTTTTTGTTGTGGAAACTCGAGAGAGGGGACAATGAGGCCTCCAAACTCCAAGTCTTCTTTTTTGTCTTTAGGCTGTCAAAGTTATTGCTGTCAGTTTTCATTTACTATACAATAACATTACAGTTTATGCTTGTATTAGTTCATTGAAATGTGTGTTTACTACTGTGTGCTCTCCTTTTTTTCAAGCGCTTCTGTGCTTCTGCCACCATTTTCTGTCCTGCGTTTGAAATTGTTTGTTGTATTCTGACAGAATAGACGATGGAAAGCGCTTTTTGCAGAACTAACTCTCAGTGATTCACGCTAACTGCAGCCTCAGAAACTCTTGCACAATCACATTTCCGCCAAACTGGGTGAGAAAGTCAAGAATTCATTTATAGTCTCTACCCACTCAATCCTTTTCACAGTCATCGGGGACTAAGAAAAGATCACCAGTCAGTTAGTCAGTCAGTCAGTCACAAGGCTACACAGATAGACAAACGCTCTCTCTCAGTCACATTCGCATTCAGGTTCTTACCTAATGATGTTTCCTGGAGTGTGGGAGGGAAACAGCATCATGAGGAACTCCACAAAGGCTCGAGCACTGTGAAGCAGCTGAGCCACCATCCCACCTTTATGAAAGAATTTGTTACACATATCCCTTATACATATACATACTGTACATACATGTACTGTATATCCTGTTATATGTATCATATCATCAATGAACCTGTTGACTTGTTGGCTCTGTTAGTTTCATGTCATCCAGCCTCTGTCTGACATCACAGCAGGACTTATTAAAAGCATCTTATGAGCATTTTAAGAAGTGGGATGTCTTTGGATCCTGCCACTCGTATTATCTCTGACAGCTCAACAGTGGCTTGGAATTCTACCCTGAATAGTGTCGGTAGAATCCAGGATGTTATTTACCAGGCATGGTTGGGTGGTTTTATTACCTTGTGTATATATATTTTAACTTATATGTGCAGATAATAAAAAATATTTTATTATTAAAGAATAATTACTATCAGGATATCCAGCGCCGACAGGCTCATTGCTGTGAGTTTGGTATGCATGGTTTTCATCATGCTTGGCATCAACATGGATAAGGTGTTGTTGTTGAAGGACAATTCTTGCGTGCACAGCAAACACTGAACCTTAAAACAACTGTACACACAACCCATATTATAATATACTGGCATAGGCTATTTACTTTATCAATGACAAATAAAAAAGTTGTACATCAGAAATAGTCTGTACTCATCTTATTTGGTGGTGAGAAGTCAAATTACCCCCAAACCTTTGAACATCACTCCCATAATGTTAGTCGCCATATCTGTCAATGGATCTCTCTTATAAACCAAACAAAATAAGGTGTCACAGGGGCTTACTGTAGACACTTGAAGCTTCAAATGTCACGTGGCATTAGTTGTTTGATAAATGCTCCAACACAAAGTTTTAAAACAGCGCGCAGGAGCGCCCTTCTCGATATACGGGATAGATCCTTACCAGTTGCTAGTCGCTCAGTCAGTGTGCTTTTGGTGAGTAACGCTAGCTGCTAGCAGGTACATTTAAGCACACAGCTACTGTTGGTGCGGTGTTCTGTCACTGTAACCAGCCATATGCATGACAAGCATAGTCATAGTAAAAGTCTTATGATCTCATTGAAGATATGTTTCCATTCTCTCCCATTTTATTTTTTTTTAAATAATTCTGTTTGTCCCTGTTATGTGTTAACGCCATCACAAAGATTACTTCTCCTACTGTTTCCCTGGATACTGCAGAAGTGTTAGTGTCTGCTGTCTCCAGTTTGTGGGACTTTAGAGGGACAGATGGAGGAATCCCTCTCATCGCCCACCCCTGCTTCAGCTTTCATCCCTTGGGAGGACTCACATCTCCCTCAACACAGAGGTGTTTTCAAATTAAATACTATCTAATGAACTGGAAAACCTGCCCCCACTATGCTGTGTGTGTGTGTGTGTGTGTGTGTGAGTGTGTGTTTGTGTGTGTGTGTGTGTGTGTGAATTTGTGGAGTTTGTGTTGGGGAAGTGCTGGAGAGCAGGTCGAGAAAATGAAAGAAAAACTGTGTGAGAGATTAAAAGAGAGGTATTTGCATTGCAATCTAGTGATTGCAGAGCCTGTGTGTGGCGTCATGAAGCGTGTGTTCGTTAATTGTATATCTCTGCAGTTCTAATTGCTTTAATTCCCTGTAATTAATCAGTAATTGCAGTGAGGAGCCATGCACAGTTTTGCTTGGAACGCAATAGAACTTTTCAATATGGAGTACATAAATATAGATGAGAGAAAGGAACCAACCAAGATGGTGTGGAAATGAAGGGAGAGAAGAAAAGAAAGAAAGAAAGAAAATAGAAAAAAGAAAAACGACTATATTTAGTATTCTTTGAGAGGCCTGAACCATGAAGTATATGGCAGGGTCTCATTTGTCATTAATGTATTCTGATGTGAATGAAAATGAGAGATTATGGGTGAAAGTGGAGCAGTCCCTACAGACTTGCAACATTGCCGCAAGTAATTCCCCACAACTCAGAGGAGAAACCTTTTTACTGCAGAGACACTCGAAGGTTTGTCCACAAAACAGTGAACACTATTGAGGCAACATTTTATTGCACCTCATGTTTGAGATTTTGGACTTCATATGTTTCTGTCTTTAATGTTTTACTTGAGAAGTTTTGAGAATATGGGTGCATCTTTATGTGTGTGCACACAGGAAGGGTGTGGCAGCTGTTTTCAAGAAGATCTCTGTCCCATCAGTCCACCAGAGAGAATCCCTCCCACTTACTGTTGCAAGGTAATCCCTTCCTCTCTCTTTCTCTCTCTCTCTCTCTCTCTCTCTCTCTCTCTAGTATACCGTACCCTCTCCCAGCGTTCACTTCCTACCTCAGCCTTCCCCCCTTATTAATTCCCAATTAAGACAGCAGCCCACCCACACACCTCCTTATTGCACATATTGCACATAAATGATTCTTCTGGTCAGACTTTTAATTTAGAAAGGTTTGAGCTGAGGCTAGCAGACTCACTGAACTGTGTGAACGTGTCGGTGCGTGCGTAGGGGTGTGTATGTGTATGTTGTATAATGATCGTTTCTCTGTTTCTATCCCCATCCCCAGATGAAAGCAAACCTTTGTCATTCTCGATCGTTTTTTAAATGAGGGTTGGTGGCTGGTCTTCGGTGACCCGCTGCGCCCCTCCCTCCTCCTCTGCCTTCTATTTGCCCCCTTGCCCACCAACCCCCTTCCTTATAAATGGCCCCTCATAACAAGCTGGATTCTCACAGATCTCCATCAATTTGTGTCACACCAGGGATTCACTTAACAACGTTGCCTTTGCCACATCAACCCACAAAACTATGCATTATTAAGGATAGAAAAACAGTGTGCAAAGTGTATTCCACAGCCTTAGTTACACAGCTAAAAAATACAAAAAGAGCTAGAAACAGAAAGATAAAGCTGAAAAAAGACAGAGAGTGAAAGAGAGAGACTAATGATAAAAGGCTCACATTTAAAACGCCAATGTGGACATGATTTTTCTCAGTATGTTAGTGATTTGACTGTTAAGCGGAGAGCTTGCTCCGCAGCTCTCTATACTGTGCATAAGATTTCACAAGATGCATACAATCCACGAGCAGCTCAGATCAGCGTGTGCAAGCGTTCTCTAAATGGTAGGACATTACTGTTAAAATGCAGCATGTCGAAAGGCCCCAGGTCGGATAAAGAAATTTAAGGAACTTTATGTTTAGCTCGTGAGAACCCTCAAACAGCACACTGTTCTGTGTAGTTCACTCATATATATACTGTATATATATATATATATATATATATATATATATATATATATATATATATATATATATATATATATATATATATATATATATATATATACACATACACTAAGATTCATTGTGTGTCCATAAAGATCAATTAGAATACATGCCAAATAACCTGAAAATTTTCTTAGGGCAACAATTCACCTTTAAACTTAATTTATGATGTCATGATCTTTAACAATCATAAATGATTCATGAGCAGGAGCAGCTTTCTGTGGCACGGTTACAAACTGGACAATCAGGCTCTAATTTGGGATTTAATTAAAGGAAGTCAACATGAAGAAGCTGCACTGACAAGAAATGGAGAATATGTTAACTTAGAGAATGCTTCATTGAGCATTTAGCCACTAATGAGTTTCATTTAACTACAGCTCTGAAAGGTCAAGAACCCCAACATGGGGTCCATTGGGCTTTGTACAGGCTGCATTTTGATATGGGCAGCCAGCATTTACGAGAGTTGCATCAGCAGCCGAGTCAAGTCAGACTGAGTCGAGTATACAGGCTTACAGAACAGTCCCAGCAGCGAGCACATGCAGCTACGGTAAGTGCCGAGGGGAAAACATGTACCAGTCTGTCACCACCCTCACTGCTTAAAGCAAGTTAAACTTTGTCGCACAGTACTGGTGAGTTTGTAACAATTTAAGGTTGTAATGCTACCACTTACTGTATATGGCTTACAGAGAGCCTTTGTCAGTGCCGGACGTTAGAGTGCGAGCACAGGGCTATTTCCTGGAGAGACAACGTACTAGTGCAGACCAAGGTTATAATCGTCAATGAAAACGAACAAAATAACAAAAACTAGGTGGGAGAAAATGTTGTTAACTGAAATAAAAATAAAAATGAAGCATTAGGAAAAAACAAACTAACTAAAACTGTAATGTCTGTTTGCAAAACTAACTAAAATAAAACAAATCGAGTAAATGTCCTTAGTTTTTGTCTTTGTCAATGTCTTTCATACAGCAAATAACGTTCTATCTTTCAGAATTGACATTTCTGACCATAGACCTGTTTTATTCAGTCTATACCGTAGACATACCGAATATAGTTTCCGACTGGGAACCAAGATATTCCAACATTGCATGTAAAATTAAACACAACATAGTCCATGCCCCTCGCCTGCCATCAGGGCTGTACCAAAAGTCGGAAGAAAACGGCAGAGTCTTATTTGATTATAACTGTCAGATAAAAGCAAGTGCCAGTGGAAAGTGAACATGTATATGTAGACAGTTTACTAAAGGGAAAAATCCCACAAATTTGAAAGTACATTTGAGAAGCATGCACAAGGAGGCTAACCTAGCTTACCTTAACCTAAGGTAAAGGAGAACGCAAAGCCTACGCAACTGTGTGAGTTGATTGACTTCTAAAAGTTCACCATTCTACTCGAAACAAAGTTCAAAACACCTGTTCATGTATGTCTTCTTTAGTCTATTGGCTATTTAGATTTTTTCTGGCACACTTCACTTACACATTTTACACTCACTGCTGCGTCTTGTGTAGACTGTTCACACATTTGTGTAAATCATATGTACATTTTCTGTACCGGTGTTATTATTGAGTACATTGTTGAAAACATATTTTTAAAATTGCATGATGTTTTTGTTGAGTTATTATTGCATAATACTTTTTCTGACCTTTTTGAATCATGCCCCTGACAAATAACCAATATTACAAAAAAGACTAAAACTAACACTACAACTGTTAAAAACTCAACTAAAACTAAGCATTTTCAAAAAAATAAAAAAATAAAGCTAAACTAGCAATCCCGCTTTACAAACTAATTAAAACTAAACTGAATTTGAAAACCAAAAGTCAAATTAAAAATTAAAACTAATGAAAAATGCAAAACTGCAATCTTGGTGCAGACAAACAAATCAAAGAAGCAAAGGTATCAGTAGAAAAGAATAATTCATACATTTTTAGCCAGCACAACTTAACACAGGAGACTGCTATTTAGTTAAGTCAATGTTGTGTTTTTTAAATATTAACATTAAGCCTAGCTAGGTAGACATTTTAGCTCAAACGTGATCTTTTACTTAAACCCAGCCAAGTTGTTTTTGTCTCCAAACCTTTACCATACATTGTACGTTTTTTTTTTTTGTATGGTGACTTTTGTATGGTTTTGGAAAATACAATCTTGTCCTTTGGATAGGGGCATCAGATCAGAGAACGCTTCCATGTGCTGTTTCATTTAGTTTGGAGGACTTGTTGATGTGTTGTTTTCATGATCATCTATCCTGCTGGTTATCACCCCTCCACGACATGACCCTTCTCGCACACACACACGCAAAAACACACCTTGCTGAATTCACATCGCACCTTCTCAACAGTCGCAGTAATAAGATCAAACTCGCTCGGTGAAACCCAACCTTTGTTTTATTCGATGGAGGCATGAAATGAGATTCTATTAATACCCGCAGCCCAATTGGGTTGGCTGGCTGACTCCCAACGGAGGCAGCACTGAAAAGGTTAGGTGCGGCAATTATGCAGGAGGAGTTGCAGAGGAGATGGGAGAGAGGAGGAGATGATTCTGCCTTGATCACTGGCTCTAAACAAGGTGTTATCAGCAGCAGTAGATGGGGGGGAGAGAGAGAGATAAAGAGAGAGAGTGAGAGAGAGAAGAGAGAAGGGGGTGAGGAGGAGAGGTGGGTTGGCTGCCAGAACGGCGTTAATGACTCGCCTTGTTTTTTGAAGCAGAGTTTCCTTTTCAAAGGCAAGGCAATTAGAGGGGGACTAGTTCCGTTGTGCTTGGGCTACAGCAGTGACTTAGTAAAGCTGTCACCTACCGGCCAATCACTGCCGGACAGGAGCGACCGGTGAAATACTTACATGCACACAGCGATTTGGCATAATGGCTGTGCTACACACACACCTGGGGTACCTACACATATCTAAGCAACCTTTTCTTTGTGGAAACACAGTCTTTAAACATACACATTCTCTCTTTCTCATCTCAATGAAGATGAAACGCATGCGTTAATGTTCAAGTGCATGCACGCAGGATGACAAGCATACAGTATAGTTATTATATTTCTGATTGCTTTACATGGCAGTCACACACTGTATGTGAAGCACAGGTGACACAGATAATTGGGACCCTTCAAATCACATTATGCTGCCTTGCTCAAAAGAAAAGAGAAAACATGAAGAATGTTGCCCTCTCTCGCTACCCAGCCTCTCTCTTTGTCTCTTTGGATTATCCGGTAGCACAGCAACACACCCACCATTAGTTTGCTGCTGCTGCTGACCCCAGTCATTCATTTAATTGGCTGTTAATTGCTATTCTCTCTACAAGACACAATGTATATGTGGAGCTATATTTAGGCTCCCCCCTCGATGGCTCTTCATGCTAAATTACAACTTTCAGCCAGGCGCTGAAGGGCCCCATTGTGGCCTGTCGTTCTTCCCCTCTGTGACTGACTGACAAGCTGGAGAGGGGGGGAGACATCCCTCCCTCCCTTCTTTCTCCTCTCTTCTCCTTCCCTCTTTCTATTAGCTGCTATACTGTACAGTCTGACACCTGGATCAGGCTGAGTGTCACTCCCTCTGTCCTCGTCTGTTTGACACAAGAGCAGCAACTTTTCATCTGTTGCCAGGGACGTCTGAGGGCTTCACCCAGTCTACATCAGTTTCTTATCAACTTTTCTCTGAAGGAAGGAAGACATTTTCATTCTGCAGGTTTTACAACGTGGAAAGTAGTTTATTATGTATTACTCCTTAAGTTCTCTGTGTCTGTGTTGCTCGTTCTGTTTTATCTGTTCAGAATATCTTAATGAATAATTCTCACACAGAACATTAGATTCCCAAAATCTCTTTATTTTTTGTATTTCTCCACCCTTTGCTGTCCCTGCACGTACACTTCAGCGGCACACAGCAGGCCAGCTGTGACTGAGTCATGAAGGGTTGCAACACAAACGCACGTACACACACACACACACACACACACACACACACACACAAGTACACACACACACACACACACCAACACACACCAACACACACACACACACACACACACACACACACACACACAACACACACACACACACACACACACACACACATACATACATACACACACATACACAGATGTGAGTTTGATGGGTGACATGGGCCAACTGGTGCGTCATCCGGTGGAAATCCCGGATTACTCAGCCCCCCCTCATCTGTCCACGTTTTGTCTGTCTTTCTTTCTGTCTCTCTTCTTTCTGCGCCTTATTTTCACCAGCAGGACAGCCACCGTTTGTCAGGTTAGACGAAGACGGGAAGGGAGAGTGAGGGAAGTGGCTGAGGTGGGGTCGGGTTCCTGATTTATGGCTCTGACTTTTCATTTGTAATACCCTGATTATCTCTGGAGAGCTGGGTGGGAGGGTGGTGGGGGAAGAGGGGTGGGGGCCGGGTGCTGGTGAGAGGCCTGAGCAGCTTAATAATGTGTACATGCCCAAAGCGACAGGGGGATAAAAATGCTGCCCTCTTAAAATGAGACAGGGAAACATGGGAGCAGAGCAAACCTCTGGTTTCAGCAAATTTAATTATAAAACAGTGTGTCTTTGATTTCACCTCCTAATCACTTATGTTGCAGGTCATGTTTTTGTCATCATGAAACCTCTCAGCACCTTTTTTGATAGAGATTGAAGGTGATAAAGACTTCAAATATGCACTTGTATTGAATCCCTCCCTTCTGCTACCTTAGCTTTTGCAGGATGTGAATCCAGCGAGACAGACAGTGATGAGATAATTAGTGCACAGTCTCTCCTAATGACAACTGCTAACATTAGTTAGGAGTCCCACAGATGCAGGTGTGTCATCGGAGAAACAGATTTGTACAATTTGCAGTAATATATTCTTCTCTCTAGTTCATTTAACTTAATAATTCAAGCATCAAGACAAACTATTATTGGAGCAATAATGTTACTTTTGTGTGAATGTGACAGATGATGTCTCTTTCGCACATAAAATGATTTTCAGTGGATAAACCACTTTCTGTTACAATCATTTACTCACTTTCTCTTTTTCACGCTGACACTAACACACTTGCACACACACACACAGCTGTTGAACACACAAAGGTAAGCTTGGCCCTGGATTTAACACCCTGATCTTCGCAGCAATCCTCCTAATAATCATCATCACAAGATACGCTGTTGTTATCGTAATCAGATCTGTGGCGGTACATAGCTTTAACGAAATGCAGCATGAACCCTGCTCATAATAATTGGTACGGTTGTGCAGGCATGTTAGCCTGGAGTGCATCTCCAGTTTTCACACAGTGCTATTATCCCTGCACATAATACCTTGCTGATTATCTATTCAACGAAGGCGTAGCTATCCTAACTGTTATGATAATAGCACGCGCGTGGCTGTGATAATCCACACAACCGGTGCTGTATCTCTCTGTCAGATGCTAATGATAAAAAGTGGGTGGCCATACACACAACAGCAATGGCTGGTGGAAAGCCTATCCTGGTTCAATAGTGAGCCAATTGAACCACACCGGCGTGTAAATCCGTTTGACCCCGGACAAAAAAAAGAGGGTTGGGGCTCATGTGGCTCCTTCTCAGCCCTGTGGCTCATATCACAAGTGCGGATTAGCTCATTTAGCTGGATTGATTAAGTTAAAAGGAGACACCTTTTTACCCTACGGCCTGTTAATATGTTGCCACGGCAACGGCCAAGGACCCAGCGTCTCCATCTCTGTCTGTCTATTTCTCACTTCCTCTTCCATCTCTACCCGTACTCCTCTGCTGGTGAGGAGCTCGCTTTCCTTCTCACAACACACACACGCACATGCACGGACGCACGCACGCACCCATGCACACACACACACACACACACACACACATACACACACACAGATGTCTCTCCACTGAGTCCCTCCATCTGAAGTTGCTGAGGTAAGAAGATCCGGTTTTCCACTCAGTAGAGCGAAAGCGCTCTCACCTATTCATACGGTCCACCCAGCAGCACCTGTGTGTGTGTGTGTGTGTGTCTGCTCTTGTGTGTGTTTATGCGTCTGTGTGACATTTTGGGTCCAAAGAGGAGGAGGCTAAAGTGCACAGGTGCATTTCACGTGTCTATAAATCATCTTTGTGTGTGGGTGTGTGTGTGTGTGTGTGTGTGAGTTTGTGTACGTGCATGCATGGCTGTGTTTGTGTGTGTGTGTGTGTGTGTTTGTGTGCGTGCATGCATGGCTGTGTTTGTGTGTGTGTGTGTGTGTGTGTTTGTGTGTGTGTGTGTGTGTTTGTGTGCGTGCATGCATGGGTGTGTGTGTGTGTTGCAGGGATGTGGAAGGTAAAAATCTTCAGGTTATTTTAAAGTTCTTGTGCTGGTGGATCAGCAGTCTGGTTTCTCATCCAAATGGCTGCAAACAAAAGCAGAGCAGAGCAGGTGTAATTAAATGCATAGTTTCAGGAAATACTACATTTTTGTCTCAGTGTGGTGCAAAAGTATGCAGAAGTGGACACATACAGGAGGATCACATGGCCCCCTTCTTCTCGTCAAAGTGTTCTGCGTTTGTCTTCATCCTTTCCACCTCTCTCTCCTCTTCAATCTGCCCCCCTCTTTCACTCTGTTTCTCTCTTTCACACCTCACATCCCAAAGGTGGTTGACATGTGCCTCTGTAATGTCTCTGACTCTGTCTCTCCCCGTTCCATTTAGGTCAACTCTCTAACCTGAAACAAAGTGACTGTCCCCCTTCACACCTTTTTACATATCTTTCTTTCCTTCATTTCCTGTTTACCCCTGTCTTTTCTCCTCTTGTAGTGCTTCTTCTTTTTCTTTCTTTTTTACATTAGTTGTCAGTCCATAGTTGCACTTGAAGTAACTGTGTTTTGTTGATCTGTCACATCTCCTCCTCTCCTCTCCGTCTTACTCCTCTATCCTCAGCTGTTTGTTCCTCCCCTTGACTCTGGCAGACTCATTATCTTTGTAGAACAGCAGTGTGCGTTCGTCAGCAGTGATTAGCAACGTTTCATCCTAACATCGTTATGAAAAGACAGTTTGATATTTGACAAATGAAGATATGGCATGCTATAATCTTCCACCGCAAAACTGTGTCATATTAGTTAGAGGCTTTAGTTAAGTTTTCCATAACATTAAAGCTTGCATTGATCATAATCCAATTAATGAAAAAACAAGGCAAACAGGCAATGACAGGGAAAAAAAGAAACGCTTGCCTTATTAAATAGAGAGAAATCAAGTGTAATCAAATTGCTGAGTGCTCAGAACTGATGAAGTGTACACATTTAAGATCTAATGAAAATTCTTACAGTTAACATAATTAATTTGTAGTCCTTTTGATAAGTGGCAATGACTTGGAGATTATTGGTTTAAATTAATAGTTTTGTTGTACAGCTGCGGCGGCAGAGAGAAGTTGATGAGGAAGGCGGGGGAAACACTATCCCACTTTCAAAGTTCCCGAGGAGATGAAGCAGTGTTTTTAAAAACACAGTAAGACAATTAGACTCCTCTATAAACTAATTACTGCCGCTTTAATTCCTTTTCAGATTAAACTGCAATTGTAATAAGACTACGTCTCAAAGAAGATGTTTGTTAGCAGGGAGAAAACACATTTGTAATTAAAGGTGGAATAATATTTTTCTCATAAAAGAATATTTGCACAGGAAATAAAGGTGCAGACCTTCATTCTCAAGACACTTGTAGGTCTCTCGATCTTCTCTCTCTCTCTTTCTATGGCGATGAATTTGAGGAGATGCTGCTTTGCATCGCCTCCAGAAACAGACTAGCAGCCTGCTAACAGGAGGTGAGCCACTCACACGTCTTCTCTGACAAGACATTAAGACACAATGTGATGAGTGAGGATTGTTTTGCTCCAAGGCTAAAAAGTGGGACACTTAACTTACAAAAAAGGAACTTTTTTCTTTTATTCCTGCAATGTTATTATTGTGAGAAAGCGGTGGTAATGTTATTATTGCTCAAATCCACCGCAGGCTTTTTCCCATGCTGTCAGCTAATGTTGATGATGCCTTCCCCTCGGTCGTTGCTCCACAGACTAACAGCATTGCCTCTGATGGACTCAAAACAACTAGTTTCAGCACGACTGACTCTCTCTTATCATAATTTGATTATTTTAATGATCTTGTTACTAAAACTCAGACGCTGCACTTGCATACACCCCGAGGGAAGCCATGGTTGAACGCATTGTATGAATCTCACATGAGTCTCTGGAAATGTCCAAGGGTGACAATATACTGTGTGTGTGTGAGTGTGTGTGTATTAATGCGTGCATTGTGTGCTAGAGTGCAACTTTTCGCAGACAAACCCAGTAGCACCGACCACAACAACGCCGTCTGCCACAGAGAGCAAGGTTATGGTTAACTATTCACATAAAACAACCCAGTGCATTATCAGTCAACCACTAGAGCCGGAGGGGCTTGATTGTGGCGTTTCATCATTGCGTATTGAATTATCTGGTTTAATTTAACGCATTTAGGCCTGTGTGTTTTCCCCAGCTTGCAACTCTTCCATCTCTTCGTTAGCGATAATTACACTAAGTGGGTCATCGCCTTCCGAGCTCCCTTTCTTTTCTCTCTCCTTACATAGTATTAGCATTTTCAACTTCTTAAACAAAGTTTTGGAAAAAATCTTATGATATAAATGTTGTGATTCACTCTGCATTCTGTGGATGAAAGCAGGCAGTTGACTCAGAAAGTGGAGGAGTGGAGTGAGAGAATTTTTTTTTTGAGAGAGGTTTTCAAACGCACCTTTAATTTGATTGTACTTTCTCACACATTCGAGCTCTGAGTCACACAGTGTGTCTGTTTTAACCCATGTGGGCATCACTGGTCACTAGAACTACTCATGCTCAGTTGCAACATAATATATCACAAGTCAGGAGCCCGGATTATGTAACAAATGGCAATATTTTATTCCAGTGGCACTACAAAATGGTTACAGCATGTTTCTCTGATTCTTTACAAGGCATTCCACTGAGCAACAAAACCCGTTAAACAACTGTTAGACGATGAAAAGAACCAAATGGTTGCCACGGGAACAGCAGCCTCAACTCAAATCTAGCAAGCGCTGTTGGTTTTAGCTGTTATCAACTGTTTTGCATGTGATTGATCTGATCTGGAAACAGCTCAACAAGCCAAGAATAAGTTTGTGCAGCTGACTGCATCCCAAAAGAAATCACAAAGCAAGTGAGGTGAGGTCAAGAGAATAAAACACACTGACAGCAAAATTGAGTCATAGTGCGCACCCACTCCATGACTCCTGTTAGCCAGTCTCGCCCACTGCAGCCTGAGCTGTTGCTGAGAAGCCTCACAGAGGAAATATGGCTGTTAGGTCATTAGGCAACTCATTAACATGTTGTTTAATTGGTGTCTAATTGACCATGGATGTTTTAGAAAGCCGTGAACTTCAGGGGCGTGTGGTGGCATCGGCAGACTCTCAGGGGAACCATGGAGCCGCTCACAATATCGTGTGCCACACAGCTGTGTGAACCACTTAGCAAAAACCTTAACATGTATTAGATTTAAGTTTAAAGTTGCAGTACCTCCAGTTTTGGTTTCTACATCAAAGTGATTCATTAAGGGCCAGTTCACTTCAATCTGATCAGTGTTAGGTCAACATGAGACAGAAAGTTAAAGTGGGAAAATGTGAATAAAGAAATGATTTGAGGTGCAGCTAGAGAAAAGAGCAGTGACAAAGGTGTCGTCTATTTTCATGTAGCCTCTCTTTTCCTCTTTTTTTTGTTGCTCTCAAACGCACACAAACAAATTTTCAGCTACAGGAAAAACTCTTCAGTGGACCAGCTCGGCATCTCTAATGAAGAAAGAGGCTCCTGACTAGATGTTTTGACCTCTCTTCCTTTTTCTATTTCCTTTTCTCTGCCAAATACTGACGATGAAAGGAGGACCCACTGGGGCTCAAACCTTGGACCACTTTTTTAAAATAGGGTTAATTCAGTTGACAGTAACGTTCTCATGCACCAGATAAAAGAAACTCTCAATGTGTGATCCATATGGTCAAAGCCCCGACTGTACACTCTGTTACAGGGTTTGAATGAAAGTCTTAAGTAAATGGATGATATCAAGAAGGGTATCACTGCATCAATTTCTCGACATTTGCCTTCTCCTATTTTTGTGCTTGTTTTTTCACTTGAAGCGCTCCGCCATCTCTCCCTGTCACTTTGTGAAGAGAACTGATGTGTGAATAATTCATGAGGAGTAGCACATACGATTACACTGGTTAAAAAGTAATGAGGCACTGCCATAATAAAAGGTCGTCTTGCATTGTTTTACAAAGTGTATCTCACACACCTATGTTGTTGCTGGCCCCGAGTTCACATGAAAGCACATCCTTGTCGCCCATGACAGAGCTCAGCGTTAAGAGAGAGAAAACAAGAAAACAAAACCCCAGCCTGTGGAGCAGGTGGTTAGAAAACAGGCACCACAGAAGCCCCCCCAACTCCCCACCAGCACAGCGGCATGATCCAGCCCAGGCTATGAGCTGTCACTGGGGGCTTTTCATGTCTCTGCTTGGGAAAGATCAGTAGACTCCCCGTCTGAGCTTGGAGCCCTTTGATAATCGATGGAGCTTACAGTGGTGCTTTGTAACGACAGCGACCATTCACGGCCCAATCAAACTGCACTGCTGTCCTCTCTTGTTTGTTCCCAGGATTGTGCAGGCTATTTCCTGTTTGACTTAAAATGAGGCCTTGTGTTTTATGAGCATGTCAGTGTTGACAGCGAGGAGATACGTCGGCATTACAAAGATCCTCCTTTTTGAATTGCAGTACAATATCAGCACATTGTCATCATCGGCATTGTTTTCTGTGTAGTTAGAACAGATTTAAGGCTGACAGTTTTACATAACGGGTGCTCCCACTCTGTGACACACTTTGATGCAATGAATCAACTTCTACAACACACAAAGAAGCATTAATATCCCATTAGCCATCCTCCGTCATATTTCAGATAGTTAGCATTAGCATTACAAGTGTTGACGTAAGAAAAATGCGACACGAGTTGTAATGATCTGCCTTAAAATGCGCCCAAAATGCATAGCTAAATTAGTATAAAGTAATTCAATGTCAGTATAGCAACACTCAAGCCCAAAAGGTATCAAACACTGTCACTTTACAGACTTGAAAGTGGGTTGTAATCTCAACGATGGGGATCAGCAGCTGTGGTAAGTGTGCTTTTTTTTAAATTATGCTAAATATTTCATTGTAAAAAATCTACAAAATGTGAAACTTCTCAATCTACTTCTGCAGCACAATTCACACCACAACTTTTATCTTTAAGCTCAGAACAAGTTTTTACTTTCACCACAAAAGTGGCAAAGTGTAGAAAAACTAGGCATTCAGATAGGCAGCAGATAGATGGATTATGCCACAAGGGGTTGTTTGAGGAGTTTCTATGCTGGTGTTGATACCTTTTGTCCACTGTGGAAAGGAAAAACCAGTACAATCCAGTGTAAATCGATTGAACTCAAGCTCAAGTCCAACAATGAGGAAACTGTTTAAGACTACAGAGAGAGACAGTGAGAGAGTGTGTGTTTGAGAATACATTTTGGGGGGGAGTGTCTCTTTAATAAACTAAGAGGCCTTGTGTTAATGAGATTGACTGATTGGCTGTGCCACAAGGCGAGCATGCAGAAAAACAAAAGAAAAGATGATTTCAAAAATGTCAGAAACAGCCCCCGTTGTAATTTCAGGTATTCTCCACCTCCGATCTATTTCTGTCCCACAGATACATTATTTAGTGGTTGTGAATATAATTAAGTATTGAACATGCACAGATGGTGCTCTTGACCTCCTGTGAGTGGTGGATGTTGTATGTACTATATATGCTGCAACAACTGACACACGTCTCTCTGATTGCATGCAAAAATACTTGGATGTGTCTACGGGTTGCTGTATAGATTTGAAAAAATGTCATTCACTCTGGATGGCAAGGACATACTGTTATGTATGTATTTATGTGTTCTGCGTGTGAATGTACATTCCTGTGTGTAATTATATTATGATTCATATGCAGACAGAAGAGAACCTTAATTTGCTGTCCAAATCGGTAAGTTAGACTGAGTTAATAAGCCGTCATGCAGACATTGTGACATTTCCACTGCCTGTTCTGTGTGCATCATGCACATGAGTTTATGAGTTTATGAGAGTGTGTGTGTGTGTGTGTGTGTGTGTGTGTGTGTCTTCCCTACAGCTTTTCAGTACCTACTGCACAGGACAAACAGTACAATGACACAAATAACATGTGGGAAGAAAAAGACCAAAGTAGTGGATGGAAGTGAACACATTGATTGAATACGAGATATACAAAGAGCACAAGTAATGGAGGCACGTAGCGTTCACAGCGAGCTCACACTCTCCAAGGTTGGATATTTTTTAAACCACTTGCTTCTATAAAGTAGAGCTGTATGGATTTATAAGTGCACATGTATTGTGTACATGGAGGTCTGTGTGTATTTGTATACAGTATACAGAGTTTGTGAGTCACTGATGGGTTTTATTTGGTGTATTCTTGGTTGTAATGTGTTCCCATTCAATGTCCATATCTTTCTTCCTATCTGTCTCTCTCTCTTGTTCTCCCCTTC
The DNA here is from genome assembly GCA_026937815.1 of Etheostoma perlongum. Lineage (NCBI taxonomy): Eukaryota > Metazoa > Chordata > Actinopteri > Perciformes > Percidae > Etheostoma > Etheostoma perlongum. The sequence goes on along the minus strand of CM049380.1, from coordinate 15,103,886 downwards.
ATCCCTCATTCATAGGTCGATGTCAACAGCTGTGCATGAACTAGGTAACACTGGAGACACTGAGAGCACACATTTTCCATGCTCTGTTAAATCTTTAAATGCATTATCTACTTTTTATACTTGTAATGTTTGGCCTTGTTTACATTATGCACACTTGAAGGCAACACTTTCTGCCTGCTGCCATTTCCTACCTCTTTTATTGCCATCCATCACTCTCCCTGTCTGCCTCAGCCTCCACTCTTCTCATTTAATGCCTGCTGTGGGCTGACCAGATCAATAGTCTAAGACAAACATGCACAGACATAAAGACATAAAGACATACACACATGCACACCGATGTGCACGCAGGGAAAAGAACAAACCACACACACATTAAAAGGAAATATCTGGGCCCTTCAACTATAATCACAGGGGCTGTTACTATAGGGATGACATTTTCTTTTTCAGCAATGTTTGATACAATTACGGTACCTGAAAAATAGATGGATATGGGGCAAAAGTGACTAGAATTAGCCAACCAGCTGGCAACATCCAGAGAGTGCAGGGCATGATTACCATCCTGTGAATGTGCATGACCGGAGTGGAGCTGAGGTGAAATGACTTGTGTCAGGTTTGCAGGACCACTAGTGGCTGACGGCCTTGTCACACACAGCCCCGAGCGGCCTATGTGCAAATCATGCTCGCCCGCTTGCTTAAAAAACCTGATTATGACTTTTTAGCTTTTCAGATTTTCCCTACCCCTCGCTCGGCAGCGGATGCGCCCAGTCACAGTGACTCAATGCCGGCCTCTGGACGATTAAACACCATCTCACTCCAAGCATGACCGATTCTTCTGCTCCCCTCTCACACACTCGTCGCTCGCCGGCGAGGTCAGGACACAGACGAGCCGAGGACTTCATTCCTTACGCTTCTGTCGGTTAAATCAGGTCAAATGAGTGTCATCCTCCCCTCCTCTTTAAGAGCATGGTAATCTGATTTTTTCTACTCATGCATCTATCCACTCTATTCTCCTCTGCCTACAACTCTCTTGGTTTATCCCCCAAATATGTCTCTATGTCTTCTTCACGGTCGTGTTATGATTGAATTATGGCCTTCGAAGTGGCTCTGAAGGCGCTTGTGGGGCTGCTGTGCTGTCACCAACAGACCTACATCTCCCCTCCATGCCGCCCAGGCCGCCTTTACACTACATCCTTGCTCACCCTATTCACCCCAGCACTGGCCTGTCACCTTGGATCACAATGGAAGAATGAAAAGAAGGACAAGAGAAAAGAAAACACTGAGCTCATGGCAGCTTCTTTGCCTGCAACATATATGTGTGTGTGTGTGTTTAAATCTATGAGATGTGGCAGAAGAACAAGTGGTCTGGTTGTTGTTATCAGCAATGTAAAACAGTAGGGCAATGTCCTTTAAAGCTTTTACACCATTTTTCTATGTTGACCTTTTGCTCCGTCTCTGTCTCTTTTTGTCTTACTAGCCACCAAGCTTGACTTTGGCTAATATTTAAATGGCGCATAGCTGCATTACAAGTTCTCAAAATCCTTCTAATTCTGTTCACTCAATTTGATGGTCGAGATTAATACATGGAGTTATCTGTTGCCTTTGTTCAAACTGTAAAAGTAGTTTATAGTGTTTGCATACATATTCTCTGTGATACATACAAAGCACAGACAAAAAGAGATTCATATGCGCAAATGCGCAGATAGATGTACGCAGCAGTAAATTGAGGCGGAGATAGTGTGAGGGGGTAGGGAGGCAGAGGGTATCCAAACAGGCTGGTTAGAAGCACACTGTTATAATTAGTCCTGACAGTCTCCTCTCAGAACATGAATAAAAAGCGTGGAGCCCCAGACCTGGACCCATGCATGATGGTTTAGTGCCAGGGAAACAAAAGTATGGCTTATACTTCAGACACGTGTAATTAATGCACAGATTAAGATATTGATAATTCAGAGGGCTGAGAAAAGGTGTGTGTAAAAATGTGTGTATGCAAAAGAAGTTATGACTGAGAGAGTCAACCATACAGTGCAGCATATTTTGAGTTTGCACATATAAAGAAAAACAAATCAATTCTCTATTTTCTCTATTCATTCCTCCACTTTATAAGCTCTGGTGGCAACACAGTATTCGCTTTATTTTCCAAGCTTTTAGAAAAGAAGCAACGTATTTTTCTCTCTTAAATCGCAAGGATCGCGGAGACATGGCCTTTGATTTTCATCACACTTTATCAGGTTGACCAGAGGGTCCTTGTGTGACTTACCTTTACTACACTCGCTTTGTCTCTCCCTCACTACCGTGGCTCTCAGAATAGTCATATGCTCGTTTCCAAGGCAACCAACCAGGACCTATGTCCAGGGAGGGTTGACAGACGTTGAATAGAAAAACATGAAACAGTGGCTGCTCTCACAAAACACCAATACCTTTTATTAAAATGTTGCAACGTTGCCTTTGTGTGATACAATGATTAGTTAGAAAAAGTTACACAAATGCAAACTTGTTAATCCAGGAATATATTATTATTCAGGCCTTACAAACAGGCCCGGTGTAATATTTTCCCTCGCCAAATAGATGAAGCAAACTAGATTTTTCGAGATAAGCTGCAGCCCCCCCCCGAGAAAAGGAGACTTCATTTTCTTTTCCCCCGGGTCACTACACCAAGTAAGCCCCATTAGTGTAAAGAGAGGAATTAGAGGCTTACAAGAAGTGAAAAAGAAAAAGAAAACTCAGTGGGCCAGCACTAAGAGAGAACACTGCTATCAGTTGCCTAATTAATCTGTTGGCTCGGTGATGTCCAGGGAACGCAGGGAAGGATGAGGAGCTGCAGCGACAGCAAGAGACAAGAACAACAATAGGAATCGCCGTCTCACACTTCTTCACTGGGGTGTTTATCTGCATTTAGTGTATTATCTGGTTATTTTTGAACAGCAGAAGTGGACAATTAATAGCAGGTTACCCCCTAACCCTAATAGCATTTTGTGTTCATTCCCACAAGGGTGACAGTGCACTTGTGCCTTAAATCTGCATAGTTAAAATTGCCATTTATTATTACTTGGCTTGGTGTGAATACCATCAAACAGACATGTCAATCTGAACTTAGATTAAACCTTTTGGGCTGCCCCTCAAAGAAATGCTGTAACTCTCCAAAAGGGGATGCTGTTTCCTGTCTTCTCTTGTAGGGTGAACTATGTGATCGCTGCTCAATTACAGAGAGAGAGAAAGAGAGAGAGAGAGAGAGAGAGAGAGAGAGAGAGAGAGAGAGAGAGAGAGTACTGGACCTGGCAGGCCTCAGGCCAAGTGACCCTCCCAAATGTATCCCTGCATCCAGCTGACACCAGCCCCCAAAGGACAATGTGACTCATCTCTCGATTTCTGTTCTTTTCTTCTACTCATCCCATTAAATTGGACATTATATCGGGAGAATAATAGTGTGAATAGCCTGCTGTAGTGCCAGTGCAGGTGCAGGGTTTGGTATTCATCTAATGAGCACACTTCTTTTTAGTTCTCCTAAAATGACTGCAGACAAAAATGGAAAGTTCAGTGTTGATTTGCTATATGCTCAACTATTTAGACCTACATAAAACATAATTTGTTATAAAGACCAAAACAGTGGCAACATTTGGTGCTGTGTTATCAGAGCAGCATTACTCACCGTAAATTGAAGCTTTGGCTGAATTTCATTCTGTGAAGCATCTTCCTGGTTTAAAGATAATAATAATAATGTTAAGATCATGTTCAGGACAACCAGGGAAACCCATAAGATCTGCAGTGAGTGAGGTCAAAGCTGGTGCACTTTAGTCTGTGATTAATGAGAGCAAGGGTCGGGGGGGGAGACAATCCATAGAACTGAAGTGCAAACACCCACTGTGACAGACACGCTTACAGATCTTTACAGAGCATTTTCCCTCCAGTTTGTGAGTAGTTAAAATTACTGAAGCAGTTATATCTGAAATTAATTAAAAAAAAAAAAGAAAAAAGTTTTTTCAACTAAGCCTTCTTTTCTTCAGCTCACAAATAATCAGACTCAGTTTTATTTGATTGCCAAGTCATATTTACTTTTACTTTAAATTTTCCTGTAATTTTTCTCACACTGAATATTTTTTGACACCAAGTCTGACATCAAGGACAGACGGACCACGTTTTTCATTTGACAATATGGCCCCTGGTTTTCTTTTTTTCATCTAAATTAAAAAAAAGTATTTATCTGTCCGCTACCTATCCATCAATTATTAAAAACCAAAGACAAAAGATCAAATTGTGAGGGAGGAAAATAAGCTGCTCAAAAAAGGCGTTGTGTTCTTAAAATCCGGTCTTGTACAGTAGATTAGAAAGTCAGTCCTTCAGTTTTCTTAGAGTAACCCTGCATTTCCCTGTGATGTAGTCTTAAAGATCTTAAGAGCATCAAGAGACACATTGAAGAGAAGTGCCTTCAGTTTTTATTCATGTTCCTTCACCATTTCAAGTGATCTGCAGCTTCAGAGATGGAGGGTGAGGAAAAGAGACAGAGAGAGAGAGAGAGGGGGGGGGAGAAAGAGAAGCGTTTTCCAATAGAGATGAGGCGAGTAGAAGTACTGTAGACTCTTAGTCGGGCTGAGGCTGTCACTGCTCAGTTCAAAACATTCTGCCATGCATAACAGCCCAAAAACCTGTTATATGACTTCACTTTGAAGATAAGGGAAACTCATTCACAACACAAGCAGGTCAGACTCGTTAAAACTTTGAGAAATTTGAAAATCCTGTTCAAAGAATCAATAAGGGCTGACAAATTGTCGTGTTAGTCCACGAATTAGTTTGCGTTTTTATTTTATATTTATTATTTGTCAATGGATTTCATTGTCTCAGTTCTTGGCAAGCAACAAGGAGTGAATATGTCATAACCGCAAGCATGCACTACAAACACACACACACACACACGATTCTCATATTCTGGAGGACAGCTGCAGGGGTGTGGAAGCCTTGGGAAAATGGATCATGGAACTTCCTCCGTAGCCAGCACCTGTTTGTATGTATCTGCTGCTGACAATTTCACAATAAGAAGTGATTATGAAAATATATAGAGATTAATACACACATTCTGTCCCAAACACATCTTTCTACAAAACAATGTTTAAATTTAAGATATGCAGTGGAGTAAGTATATATGATTTTCTGCTTGCATGTTTGTCACTGAGGTTTATTCAACAGAGATTATGCAAATTTGAGTCTATTACACATCCTGCCCTAATTCACTAAACCTCGTTATAATTAAGACACACATCCACCAAGGAGAAATGTACACACACACACACACACACACACAAAAACAATAAAGTGTTACCTTGAAATGTTCCCTCGACCAAAAACAAAGACGAAGAGATGCTGAGATGATGACAGTTAATACCCCTTGATGTTTTTGTCACTCAGAAAATAGGAAGGCTGTGTGTGCGCACACATGTTAGTGTGTTTCATGAGAGTGGCTGCTCACGTGTGTGCATGTGTGTGTGAGCCAAGGGGGGGGGTAGACGATCTTCTCTGAAGCGGCCCAGGCAGGCATCAGCACTCAATCATCCCAGATCTGCCAGACGACACCAGCAGAGAAAACACATTACCCGTGTCGTGTTGCCTCGTCTTCTTCTGTTGTCTTCTCTTTATTATATTTAGGGCTGCCTTGCCTCAGGGTCAGGTGACAATCTGCATTCTCTTTCTACAAGTTTTCTCAAAACTGTGTGGAGTTTTTTTTTTGTTATTGTTTTTGTATTTCATTTTCACATTTTTTTCTACCTCTCTGTTAAAGGGGAGCTGTTGATGGTTTTTAATCCCTACATGAGTCCCTTTGCAGATGACTCTGCTGGCATGGTGTCAGAAAGAAACTAACAGAGAGCAGCGCTACGCATTAGACAAAAGATTAATACCCTCAGAAGGGAGGGAGGGAATAGAGAGAAGAGGCAAGGAGCCCATTTGAAGTGCCTGTCTAAGTTTTAGTAAAAAAAATGAGTTCTTTATAACGGCATATAAATATATAAATGAAACACTTAAAGACATTATCAGGCACTTTCATTCCCTCTGCCTTTTGTGTGCTGGTTGAGGTGGGAAACAGAAGGGAAGTAAACACATCTGCATATCTGAGTCATTGGTTCCAAGGGAGCTGTTATGGGCTGTCTCTGCAAATCTCTTCTCTGTGTTGCTTACAGCCCACCAGCAACAAAACCAACCCCCTACACCGCTAATGCCGGGTCAGATATTTCAACAATCTTCTTACTGATGTGGTTAGATTTGAGGGTAGCAAATCTGATTTGAGATTTCAAATGGCTGTGCACTCTTTCAGTTTATCTTTTCTAGGTTTGAACACATGTGCCCATGGTCCACAGCAGACAAAGGCGTGTGTCACTGCTGTTTAGTGTCCAGTTGACGGTAAGTTGGCACAGTCGGTGTAACAGAGTGGGCCAAGTCCGGTCAGGCCCTCTGTCTCCACGGCAGCCATCACCTGGACAACCAAGCGTGCCAAGCCTGTGGCCACATCTGAGGGATCCGAGTTACGCCATCAACTGGCAGCAAGTACAAGGCTGCGACGTTTTCTCTCTCCACCTTCTTCATCGCTTTTCATACTAACCGCTCACACAAATATGATTATGTCCGACAAGGTGCAGCAATATTCTTCCCACTTTACCCATCCGTTAAGTACTATATGATCATTTTAAAATAAACCCCAGCAGACTGAAAAAGTTTCTACAGAATATTTCCCCAAACATCCAGCTTTGTTGCTCAGTAATGGTCACACTATATCTTGTCTTATTAGAATAGGTACCCTGTAATTAAAAATACTTACAGTTAAAAGTTCTTGTTTTGTTCCTCCCAAAAGACAGATTGTTGTTCAGTAGTTCATACTTTACCATGTAATATTAAAATAGGTACCCATTCAGGCTGTTCCCATGAACCATTCGTACATAGCTATGAAAAGTAATGCACTGTAATTTGTATTCCACATATTTATTACTCTAAGCCCCATTTTACTGCTGCTGTAAGTCAGCAACCACTAGTACTAATAATGACAGAAGCACCTACTAAAAGACCACAAAAATCCATAAAGAGGATCTCGGGTGATGGACGTGTCGCAAAACTCAGGACCTTCAAGCAGGGGAGTGATGTTTGTGTACGGGAAGAAGTTTAGAAGAATCACCAAACTTTCACCTGAGAAATGGGAGTTTATGTCCCTGATGTACTATTTAAGGTGGTGTTAAAAATCCAAACCAAATCTTTTTTCTAATCTTTACCAGTCATTTTGTTGCCTAAATTTAACTGTCTTGACGACACGAGCATCACCATGCGCTGACCGGTAGCCACATCACAGTCACCTGTTGGGGTCGTTCGAAAATCCTCAATAGAAGCTTTGAATGTAATAAGTTGAGATCTGATACAGCCCTTACCATAAGTACAAAAAAGATGACACCGTAAATTGGGAGGAATGCTTCTGTACATGGCGGGCCGTTATCTAAGACGTTACTGCAAATATACTGTATACGAAGTTAAACATAAAAAGGTACAAAAACTACACTCTGATTGATTAATTCCATCACTGTTCAACACTTTGTACTCTGTTATGTGTGTTTCTAAGGCCATGCCTGAATGTCTTCTAACCTTGAGATCCTTTCCTTTTACTGTTTTTCTTGTTCATACGTACGTGTGTGTGTGTGTGTGTGTGTGTGTGTGTTTATTCCTTGTGGTCAGTAAGATGTCTCTTTCAGTATGGCTTCACCCCCAAGACCAGGCTCATACAACAGGAATAATGAGCAACTATTCTGCTCTGTCGCAGCAAACCAAACAAGGTTTACAAAGAAGAAGGACTCCGGGGGTCATGGCTGAGCTCTGGCTCTCTCTCCCTGTCTCACATAAAACACACGCACACATGCACTTGCATGTGTCCCCAGTGTGTATGGGGTCACCATGGTAACATTGTCTACTGCAGCAAATGGCTGAGATGTTGATGTGATGGGTTCTCGACCAAAGTTTATTGATCCACAAGATTTGGTGCCTGTTTCAAAGAAAAATCTTGTTCTGCATTATGAAGACTTGCAATCAATAAGAAGAAATCCCTGGAACTTGATGCATTTATACTCTTGAGATATTCACAGTTTATGGGCTGTGTTTATGTCTAGCCTGTTGTATGTTCCAGTAGATCATTCTGAGTCTAAATGCTTTGTTGTGCAGTTGTGTATGTATATATACACATACATATATATATATATATATATATATATATATATATATATACATACATACATACAGTATATACATACGTGTGTGTGTTCTATACTTCCTGTGGTTGTGTCTATGCAGCAGAGATGATTCATGACTTTCGCTGTTTTTTCTCTCTCTCTCTCTCGTGTTCCAACTCCCACACAAACAGACAAAAATATGGGCATTTTCAATCATGCTTTTTGCCATAACTGACACAAATGAACCAAAAATATCTTTAACATGCACTCATTTCTCACTTCCTCTGACTAGCAGCTTATGATTGTGGTTATAAATATCATAATCACATAACAGTAGGCAAGATTTACTCAGTGGTGGCATATAAATTAACTAAAAAAATAAGCAATTTATGTAACAGATTACTTTTAGAAATCTGTCTCTTAATTCGATGCTCCACAGTGCTTTATCCTGAACCTCTGCAGCACATTTGTGAGTATAGTACAAAGGATAAAGTCCTTTTTCTGTGTTCTGCTGTGCACTGTTAGCACAGGTCACGGAAAACAATAGCCCACAGGAAGTGAGAGCAGCTAAAAGGCACAAGAGCTTAAGAAAATAAAAAATAGATCTATACAGTGTGTGAGTATGCTTGTTGAAATAGACTTGTATGTCGAACATGTTGTGCACAGAAATAATTCGTTCGTCAAAGCAATAAAAGTAATAAAAGCAATCTGTTGCTCACGTTATCACCACTGCCTATGGTTTTATCTTAAAGGGGAAAGTCCGCACACAGGAAACTTTACAGTTTACTTACAGTATCCAATTACAGTTCAGTCAACAATTTTTCCTTTTTAAAATGAAGCCACAACTTCCTCATTGCTGATTTTCCACGCCTCTGTTGCTCTCTTTTTCTTTTTTCCGAACGTTTCGTCACTGGGCTGTGGTTTTCTCACTACTCACAGTGCACAGGAAGTGTGTTGTGACAAAACAGGTCCTTGTCACTGTTTCCACTCCTCACTGAGGACCACAGCGCTAAATTTAACACCAATAACAAGATCACAGATACCCAAAATACTCACTTCCACATACGTAGAGGTTGAATTTAACTACTCTGAGCTATTTATACTTAACCATGTTAATATACTTATGCCTGGGCTGAGGTTAAGTTTGCTGTGTGACACAGTCTGCCACAAAGGAAACAGACCAAGCCAATTAGCGAGATGTGGTGTTATAGAGGAGTTTGTCAAGTCAAGACCGTTAGCCGCTAAAGCTTAACTGGCCATGATGATCACATGAATGAAGTCTGCTCAGAGAATAGACTGATTTGCACCGATGTGTGTATCAATCTGACACCCGTCTGAGAGCTGGCGCATAGTTTTGACGCAGATGTGGTCATCATTGATCAGTTTATTGGATCAGTACCTTGCTTTAGCTAAAAGTGTCCTCACTACAAACACAACTGCTGATGTCTGTTTGTGTCACCAAAAATACTCATGAATGTGCATCATTACAGAGTTCAGATTAGTCCTCTTCACCAGCGGTCAAATTTGAAGAACTGAAATGTCTGCCACCTAAAAACCTGTTAGACCTGGTGTCACATGTTGGTGTAAAAATAGAACATGGGCTATTTTAATGAAATGTATGGTTCAAGAGCTTCATACCACAGGGAAGAGGGTAAACATTGTTTGCTATTTGTATTAGGTAATAAATGGAACATGCAAAAATGAAAGAGAAGGAATGGAAAAAGAAATATGTGAAAGAAAAAATATCCAATAAGCTATGGGGAGAAAAAAAAAATGTGTTGAAGACCACGGATCAATCCCACTGAGAGGAGATATGACTGAAGCCGTGTGACATTGTTGAACGCCTTCAGATCATGTCCGGGAATATATCTGTAAAAGACTGGCAGTATCAATATCAGCCCTTTTATCTGGAGCAGCTCCTCTCACCACTCTGTCTTTGTGTCTAGGGTATTGTGGGGCCTCGACTGAACCCACCTCTGCACTTCCAGCGTATGCTCAGTATCGGTGCAGTTGAGATGAGAAGGGTTGAGAAAGAGGCCAGTGAGCTTGGACTGCAGCCAGGGTTTAACTCTGACTGGCTCCGCTAACTCAGTCTGGCTGGGAGCAGAAGCCAATAGCGGGACAATTACCCCGGGCACTGCCGAGTAACGTTGGCCAAAGTCTGGTCTGTGTCCATGTGGGTGTAAGTTCAGAGACACACACACAGACAGGCACACACAGACACACACACACACAGACACACACACACACACACACACACACACACACACACACACACATTCACACACACACACCAAAATTGCCGATTGGTACAAATTTTAACAAGTTTTAACCCCTTCAACTTTTCCCACTTTGTTTCCCCTTAATTTTTTTTGCGATAGTAACAGACACACATATTCTATCCAAAGTCATGTTATTGCACACTGTCTGACATTATCACACATATATTTTATATTTTGTTTATAGCTTGTTTTTCATTGAAGCGATGTTGACAGTGAGTAAATTAACCCATTTATTCTGGTTGCACCATTCTATCAAATGGAAAATTATCTACACAGATTTTTTCACATTATCTTTGCAAACTTTGGGATCAATAAAATTTGTGGGTTTGAATTACAATTGGCTACACAAAAACATTTGTAAAGGTTAACCTTCTTTATACATGTATATTTATATGTATTTAAAGTCCCTTGGAGGAATGGGTTAAAGAAAAGATGAACACGTAATCAATCACAGCAAAGCGTCAGTCTTCTAGTTTCTATTTAATGTTTTTCTCTTTCTTTCTGTAACTTCCTCCCTCCTACTCATTCTCTCTCATTTTTTCCCAGCTCTGTCTCTCCATCCCTAACTCGCACTATTCCTGTCCTTCTGTTAGTGTTGCTCTATAGATAGGCTGATGAAAGGTAGATGTGGTAGGGCTTTGGAGAAAGCAGATTATCTCATTGTGTCACTAGTAGAAAATGAGGCAAAGGGCCGGTTACTATAAATAGGCAGATTTAGTCCACCCCCCTACTCAGAGCTCGGCAGGAGATCAAACTCGGGAGTGCAACTTTAAGGCCAGGGTCAGTGTGTTACTATGGTGACACAGCAGTGTGTCAGGGAGTGAGGGTGTACATGAGATTGTGTTTTTAAGTGTGTGTGTGTGTGTGTGTGTGTGTGTGTGTGTGTGTGTGTGTGTGTGTGTGTGTGTGTGTGTCCCACCTCCCTGTTCTCTGGGCCTCTCCAGCAGCAGCAGCAGCAGTCAGCCTCCCAGCCCCTGTTAAGAGAGAGCATGTTGGGTAACAGCAGTCTGGAGTTCCCCTGGAGTCGCGCCAGACCTTCTCTCCCTTCCCTCCTGCTTCTCTCCCTCAGTCCTCCCCTCCTTCTCCCCTCTCACCCACCCGCTTCCCTTTTTCCTCACTGGTGTTCTTACCAAGGAGAGATGTGGGTTCATGCATTGTGTGTGTGTCTGTGTGTGTACAGTACATGTGGCTATTCACAACAGTCCATACAGTACAGCTGCTAGTTTATTTGTACTGTTCACAGCAGGTTATCTACTTTTGACATTTTCAGTGTTTTCAACACCACCTTTCCTCTAAACACTGCTGTTGGGACCATCGTTCCATTAAGTAGGCTCAATCTTCCTGTTAAACCATTACGAAGAACTGATTTAGAGTCAGTGTCAGCATCTTGACCCATCTGCTCTGACTCATTTTCTCTAGTTCCCCATTCTGAAAATGAGAAATGAAGCCTGCTTTCAAAACAATTTGTGCCTATTTGTGGCTGAGACCAAGCCCAGTCAGAATACCATCATCAACACAATCGCATCATCATAGCAACAAATGTTGGGCAATGGGTGATGAAACATCAGCTCAAACTGTGTCTCATGGGGGATTGTTAAGGTGGGCAGACTCTTTGAAAAATCTCTTCAAATATATTTACAGTAATTTAAAATATTTTGGGATATATAATATTATAAATTAATAATATTTTGAGGAAGTTACCTATTTCTTGTTAGAGCTGATTCAAAAGTTCAACTCAGAGTATTTAACATGCACATTTCAGATACAGATTTAGTTCTCTTATTTTGTGCTGAGTTTTCACTTTAAATGCTGAAGCATGAATCCTTTAACTGCTAGATCCCAAACACAGAAAAGTCACAGATGGTGTGACATCAGATAGAGAAAAAGTAGCTGTACAAACGTGAGAGATGTCAACAAGGCAGAAGAATTACTGAGAGGGCTTGTTTTAGCATGTTTACCTGCACCCACTCCATTCAGTGTTTAGCCTCAGTGCCAGAGGAACAAGCTGCTGCATGCTTCTGCCACAAAAGCGCTCAACAGTAACTCACCTTGCCTTGCACCCAGCGCTGACAAAGCACAGCGTCACAGTTTCCGAAAACCTCTCCTTCCACTTTTGCATCACCGTGCATGCATACAAAAAAAACAGAAATGCAAGTGTATTTGTGTGAACTGGCAGGTCACACACACACACACACACACACACACACACACACACACACACACACACACACAAGTGTGTCTCACTATCTTTGTGGGGACCAGTCATTGACATAATGCATTCCCTAGCCCCTTACCCTAACCTTAACCATCAAACCTAAATGCCTAACCTTAACCCTTACCCTAACCCTAACCCTAACCATAACCTAATTCTAACCCTGATCCTAAAACCAAGTCTTATTCCTCAAACAGCCCTTTAAAGTTGTGGGGACCAGCATTTTGTCCACACAAAGCTGTCAGGACCCCATAAGAATACTGTATTCCCAGTTTTTGGTCCCCACAAATGTAGTAAAACATGGTCCACACACACATACTCATTGACAGCAGATTCAGTTTTATGGTTACATACAGTAGATTAAAAGACTGTACAGACAATGGTATCATAAACACACATTTAAAATGATTTGCCTTTAAAAAAAAATTCCAATTACTGAAATTAACATGAGTGATACTGAATTAATTGGTAGCTATTTAGAAGTTACATAAAGAGGCAGATATAAGAATTAACTGAACAAATGTAAGAATTAACTGAGCAAACTGCTGACATTAGCAAAGTCTGGCCCAAAAATATTTATGGACGAACATAAAGTAAAAAAAAAAACTATGTTTATATATGTGGTGATTTAAGACTGAGAGTAGATGAAGACTCTGTGTTTGATGACCATCTTATTAAGTAGATAAGTGACTTAAATTGGATGAGTTTATTTGTCTGGCTGGTCTTAAACAAGACCACAGAGTCTAGGCTGTCTGGGCCACAGCCACTGAATAAGAACGAAACACAGACAGCTTCCTCTTTCCACCCATCAGCCGCTCAGCCAAGCTCTTCTCTGTTTCTGTCTTTTTTCTTCCTTTCACTCTATCGTTTTCTCCGACTCAGCCCTGGTGATATCACGGAGCAACGGATGTGATGTCACTTCCTGTTTGGTTTTCAGTCATGCTGCCAGTGACTACAGAAGTAGCAGCTTGCTGACAGCTGCGAGTGGAGCTGGAATCATGCAAATAAACGGGGTCAAAGGTCAGAGCTCGCTGATTGTAAGTGTTTGTAAGCCCTTACAGCTGCTTTTTAGAGCCACATCAGAGTCACTGAACATTTTTTCTTTGTTGTTTGGTATGTGGCTTACCTAATGCCAATTTTCTTTGAGTGCAGCGCTCTTATACAGATGTCTCCAAATCATCTTCAACAACACAGGTGCACAAATGACTGAAGGTGAACGTTTTGCATAGCACAACAAACAAGGCCACATATATATATATATATATATATATATATATATATATATATACATCTTGTATTATCTATTCTGCCAAAAAGAGCAGCAGTTAGAAAACTGCAACTCCTTTTCCTCATCATCTGTCGCTAGTTGAGTCTCCTGGTGACAGACAGGCTGTGACACCCAGCCCTGGTAATAGAAGGCAATTATAAGCCATGGCAAGAGCTGTGGCAATGGGGAAAACTTTTATACAGCCCCCCTCCTGGGGCGCTGACATGCAGACACACTGAAATTAATTGCTACAAAACATCAGGCAAGCTTGACGCACACATGCGCATAGTCAAACTCCTGGAAAGGAGAAGAATGAAACAACACACATCATGTGACGTTGCATTGATGCTTGTGAGGAGGAAGAAGAAGAAAGAAAAGGCAGCAAAGAGAAGCATTGTAAAAATAAGTAGATATCTTCCAACAAATCATATTTTCATCTAAATAAAGAAGCCAAAGACAATAGACTTGGGTACCTTGGAGACCAGGAGGACTATTTCTCCATGGCAACCAGTGTGGTGTGTGACAATGCTGCAGTGCGAGGGTTTGAACTGCTAAAGCTGTCTGGGAATGCAGAGATAGATGGGGAGAGAGAGAGAGACTCAGAGCGTGAGACCAATGGAGGGTTGTCTGTGTGCTAGTAATGAGAACACACTGTCACAATCCCACTGCGAGAAAAATGGAAGTTCATGACTTTTCAACTCACATTATTTTCTTTAAATCAATACAGAGAAATCTTAAATTATGACGCTAAGCCTGTTTATGTTTCCAACAGTGCATATCCAAATATTCTCACACGTAAACATTTCTCTGGTGTTGCTATGGAGTTGTTCCCCTATTTGGCTGTTAGAAAAAAGCAGCACCATGTGGCCTTCAGAGAAGATTTATTTTAATTGTGTGGTGTATTGCGGCCAAGAGAATGGCAGGCTATATGCTGGGTGTGTGCTGTCAGCACACTTGTGGATACATGTACTCGGACATGATCGTGTGTGTGTAAGTGTGTGTGAGTGAGTGTTTGTGTTCAATACGCCACGTACACACTGTGTTTGGATAGCAAGACAAACACAAATAATGGAACAAGTTGGTGTGCGTCTATGTAGCAACCTGTGTGTGTATTTCTTGTTGAAAAGCAGGCGATAAAGCTTTTGACTTCCTGTTTGATCACTCCTCCTCATATGTGTTAATCCTGGATTTAATTGAGATTATTGTTCCATAATCTGGCAGTTGGAAAGGTTGATTTAGAAAAACAACTTGAGGTGGACTGAGGACACTGGATGTCTTTCACAAACTGTACACTACTGCAAGTCTCAACACCGTCCTCACCCATTTCTCTTGTCAGCATCGCCCGACAACCATCAACATGCAATCTCCTTTGTGTGTCTTTATTTTTATTTGCAGTTTGCTTTATAGAAATTCATTACAGTGTCTGCCGCCAGCGTAGGCAGAAAAATATTCCCTCGACTCAGCTGAACTCTCACCCTCCTTTAATGTAAACACGGCTCCTTAGTCACGTTTCTCCCATTAAGGTAAATGCCTGCATTATGTACGAATCTAGTCTGCTTAATCCAGTTGCACCATTAACCTGCACACCCAGGTGCATGTTAATTGAAGAGAGAAAAATAGACTCTGACCATACAGATAATGTAAATTTAAAGCATTAGAGTGAATTAGATCACTTATCACTTGAGGAAATACTACCCCATGTTAAATTTGTAAAGAATACTTAGTTTTTCTCTCATGCCTCCACTGTAAACAAAGCATCCATAAATTGAGAACATTCCTGATGTATTTAAGTATTAGAGAGCCTTTAACAACAGCAAAACTATATCAAAACATCTGTTAACAAACTCTCACAAAGTCCATGCAGTATAATCCAAGTCTAATTAATCCATTTGTATCACAAACACATGCATTTTTGCTAAAACCTTACTATTTTTAACATTTCTGGATAAACAGTCTCACGCTTGTACAGGCGCGCTCCTCGCTATGTACTCATCCGAACAGTTCAAGCGTGAGTAATTAAGATACAAATGATAATTTTTGGGGGTGAAGTAATCCTTTAAGATGTTTTATTGTCTGGCGGCTGCAGAGTTTATATGCTGTTGAATCTTCAGTCCAAGTGACCCAAAGTGACATGTGGCCTGTGAGCCTCGACTCTTTAAGAAACCATTGTCCCATAAGCCAAATGCTTTTGACAGTTATTCATTTATTCATTCCTTCTTTCTGCTTCCATTCCTTGGAAGTTTTTTTTCTTGTTTTTTTCCTTTTTCCTTTGAAGCATATGTGTGTTGCTCTAACTGTTGTTTGTCATCTTGTCTGTCTGCCTCGTCAGCCGTCATGCCTGTTGACATATGGCACTCGGAGTTAAATGATTATCGTCTGATTGTAAAGGGTTGCGGGGTTTTCTGATGGAGACCTGTCTCCTCAGCCCTGTAGGCTATCCCATGTCGGCAGTCTCCAACTGGAGTAGAGGGGAGGGTTGGAGGGTGGGGGAGAGGAGGGAGAGGGGCTTACCTGAATCAACCTGTCGTACCTGCCCTGAGGCTCACCTGTCAGCAACCCAGTGACAGTCACTTTCTCTTTCACTCTCTGTCTCAGTCCCTTTCTGGCTCCACCTTTCCATCACTTCCTCTGTATCTCTCCTTACCCATTTATCTCTCTGCTTCTCACCCTCACCATTCCTTCACTTTATTTCAGCTCTGACACTACAAAACAAATAACTCTCACTGTGTGTGTGTGTGTCTGTGTGTGTGTGTGTCTTGCCTGTTTGTATAACACCAGGTTTAGACAGGCCATCCATTGAGAGACATGGTGATTCAGGGTTATCTTACCAAATTTTAAGTAGCTCAGGTTTTGTGCTTATAGCTCTTAGTTCAGAAAGTATAAGATTAAAAGCAAACTATCTTCCCTTTCCTGCCATTTTCTGAAAAGAACATTACAGGCCAAGGAGTGACGAAGGGGGATGGCTTGACTGTCTGATGCAATAATAAACCTACGCTGCATAAACCTGCTCTTCCACATAAACAGATGTGGACTGGCAAAGCTCCATGTGACTGTGGACTAAAGCAAAGTTTAAACTCCCGACAAAAATCTGAAGACTGTAGAATAAAAACAGGTCTGTGAGTTTGAATGTTTTCTGTCTGCTCCGAGTACGTATGCACATGAGTCACACCCAAAACGTGTTCGCTAAAGACAACAAGCCAGTTGCTCTTCAGTCTGGACGCTGAGGCCACATCTTTCTGCCCCCTTTCTCTTCCTGTCTGTCGTTCTGTCCACATGAGGACGTCAGCGATGCGTAGTCAGCTCAGTCATCAGCCAATATGGAGCTTTGCCCCAGTGCAACAAAGTACAGACAACTTTGAACTAAACTAAAAACAAATCTAAACTACAAAGTGACTGACAGCAGATGACTAATAGAAATACTGGATTACAAGAAAAAGTGTTGCATTTAAAATCTTACTGAGATAAAAGTACAGAGGTATAATTAGTTCTTAAAGTATCAAAAGAATAAGTACCCGTTCTGCAGAAAATGGTATCTTTATATCATAGTATTAGATTGTTCATACTTTATTTACATCAGCAACATTTTACTCTTGTATCTGTTTGAATTACTTTATATACAGTTAGGTAGTTTAGTTAAGTGGTTTCCAACCACGGGGCTAGGGTTTGGGCCCCTCAAAAGGGTCACAAGACAAATCTGAGGGGTCATGACACATTTAATGTGGCAGAAAAAGCAAGGTTCTGCTGCACAAATCATGTTTTTTATGTCAAATCTTCATCTGAAAAGTAACTGCAGCTGTAAGGATAGTGGAGAAATTAGGTACAACGAAAGTTGCATAAAATGGAAATACTCAAGTTAAGTACAAGTGCCTCAAAATTCTACTTAAGTACAGTACTTGATAAAATGAGCCAAATCTCAGCTCACGATCAATAACAGCACAGCGGGTGCCTTTACTTATCTAGCCTGGTAATATTCAATAGCATTTTTTAAATAGAATATTTTATTGGCTTCAGTGGATAATGACTGAAGATGCCATACACACAGCTGACCTATATACATCAGTTCTGCCAACATGCCGGGGTCTTGCCACCCACGGACTATGGTATACACAGCTCAGACAAAGACAGAAAACTGTTTTATGACAACCTTTAAATGTTACCCGTTGCTACTGTGAACATGGTGTGGGGAAGCCCCGTCTTAGAGCGAGCTACCGGTGACTCATTGGTAGCTTAAAGGTCAGAGGTCAGATCTTTTGTCACAAGCATCAAACAGGCCCAGTGAGTCACACATCCTCTGGGACGCGGTGGGGTGGGCTTTGTGCTGTGTTTGGTAACTGGGTGTCTGTTAACTACCACCTTCAGGAGGTAACAACAGGCAGATGAGCAGATAGTGTTTCTGTTTCTGTGTGATACAGTGCACTAACACCTATCCTGCTCCACAGCCTGGGTTGATACGACAGGGAGGGATGCCTGCAGTGACTCAAGTGCGAGCAGACGTTTTTTCAAATGTTCTCCCGTCCGGGGCCTAATGCTTTAGTACTTTAGGTCACCAGTGTTGGTAGTAACGCATTACAAAAGTAACGCAATTACAGTAGTGTATTCCTTTTTGCTGTAACACAGTAATATAAACACATTACCAATTCAATTTGGGTAACATTAAACTCATTACAATCTCTGTAACGCAAGTTACAACGCATTTTAACATTTAGTGGTCTTTTGTTTTTTTAAGAATTCACCAACATCACAAAACATTTCTTCACAGGAAAAAAATAAGTTGTGTTATTTCCTGTTGCTGTATTTGATGGTTGAGGTGACTGCAGATACATTTGCGAGATGGATCATATTTTCTGGAGTAATTACGTTGTGTTGAAGCAAGCTGTCCCATCTCTTTTCCCATGGTCTGAGCCAGAACCAGAGACGGTACGGACAACATATGTGTCCCAACAAGTGACGGTACATCAGCACGGACAGCAGTGTGTCCAAGCTGCTGACAGATATCATCATGTTGGGAATTAATGTTTATGCTTGCTACACATAATATAATTGCTTTTTATCAGCCGTGGAAAGTAACTATGGCTGTAGTGGAATGGCTTTTACTTTGACCATTTACAGTTTTACTTATGGACAATTAAAGAAATGGACCAACAGATCCCGTTGCTCTAGACGGAGACCAGTGAAGGATATTAGAAGTTCTTTTCCGGTGAGAGCTGAGCATTACTGCACAGCTTCCAAGTGAGCTTGAAGACGTAGATGTGACGTGAGCAACCTGTTTGAAAGTTGTAAGTCTGGTAGCTGTGCCAAGAGAAATCTCAATCATTCCCAATCTTAGAGATGGAGAGTGTAGGTATATGTTAAGAGAGGAAACATAGGCACAGGATAATTATTGCTAACTAAAATGCTAGTTAACATTAGTAATTAAACTTAAACAGCTAATGTAAGTCAAAACTGCCTGCAAGCTTATCCTGTACTGTTCGATAATTCCTCTACTATGCAACAGTAAGTTGCCTGGTTATAATACAATCGTTAGGCTATTTTTACAAAACAATATGCCTGCTACAAAGCTATAACTTGAGATACAAGGTAATGCAGCCTTTTATACATTGTTTTGTCTTTAGAAATAAACAATGGACAAATAGAGTCTTTAAACACTTTTTATATAAACTTATTAGCTGTCAAAGTGATGTCAAAATGAATGGCAGTCAATGGAATGCTAACGGCAGGGGAATGCTAGGCAGTGTCGTCACAGTTAGTTTGAAAAAGTAACTTAGTTACTTTACAGATTACTTGATTTTAAAAGTAACAAAGTTATGTTACAAGTTACGTTATTTTACATTCAGCAGCTGCCAACAACACCCCCGCCGCCTCAACATTCAAAAGACAACCGGTTTACTGTGAGGCCGCTCGGCATGGACAGTAGTGGGGATCTTGTTTATTATGGCATGAAAGAGAGCGAGTCTTCCATGTTTAAGGGCAGCATTTCCTCTACAACCTCCTGCTCTCTGCTTCGCACCACCTGGGACTTGCTCTGTAAGTTTGATTGTGCAGTGCTGCAACTCCAAATGTTTCTTCAAATTGACGTAGTGTTTTTGTAGCTAGATAGCACTTTGTCGCCACCAGCACAGCGTGTACAACCGACCTTATTATTACCATCTTTAGCTAACACAAACTCAAAATAGTGACTTTATTTCCAGCTCAAAAAGGTGCATCTCTCTCCTCCCTCCGTTGTTGTTTACGTTTGTGTCGCTGCATGGTACACGTGACCGGTCTTCAAGCTGAAAACGGGTCGCGTACGTGACTTCACTCCTCGAGACGCAAGAAGAAAGCAAAATAATTTTTTTAATAAGGAAAATTACAAAAATACTGTAGTAGCGCACTGTGACTTGGATAAGTAACTTTAATCTGATTATTGGTTTGGAAATAGTAAATTAAATTACTTGTTACTAAAAAAAGTGTTTAGATTAGTACCCGCATCACTAGTGCTAGGTAGCATAAAAATGGCGCCATAGGAGCTATGCTTAATGGAAGCTGGCTTACCCCCTTGGTTCATCTTAGTAAGCTAGTGAGAGTACACAACAGACAACTTCTGTGTAGGCTACTTCAATATAAAAGCACTTCCTGCAGTAAGTAAAACTAAATTACTGTTAAATAAAGTTGTGTACCTTTTCACATATACGCTGTAAATCAAGTGTTGTAAATAATGTAGATAGTGACTTTTAATCACACTATAATTGACCATTTCCTTTAGACTGTTTTAAACAACATGAATTTCTAATTGAAGTGCTTTTAACAAACATTTTACAACAATGCCATAAGGTACTTTTAATTTAGTATTTTCATTCTACAACTTGCCTATTGTACATTTTACTTATCTATTTTATAGCTGTAGTTACTTTGCATATTCATATTAATTATAGAAAATATTATGAATAATCTATGATGTAATAAAGTGGATAAAGAGGAGACTTTATTGATCCAGTGGTGAAATTCACAGGCTACCTGCCAAGTCAAACTTCTGCTGTTATTTTGGTGAAAGTAACTCAAAAGTAATGCAAAAGTAGTGTAATGCATTACAATTCAGAGACAGTAATATGGTAATATAACTAATTACTCTCAAATGACAATAACTAGCAATCTATAATGTATTACATTTTGGAAGTAACTTGCCCAATATTGGCCCCCACAGTAAAAGAAAACTTGTTTCTTACCCACATAATCATACGCCACTAACACAAGGCCAGCAGCCACAGCAGCATTCCTGGCCTCCTTTGAACAGAGTAAAAAAATGTCTGGCTGCCTCAGCGCCTCAACAGGTGGTGTGCTGTAATCTTCTGCATTGTATTGGAATGGGTTGTCTTAGATTTCAATAAGTGAGCAAAAGTTTATGATGATTGGAGTCGTGGTGTCAAGTATTTATTTAAACAGACATACGGTAATGGATGTCCTCATCGACGATGGTTTCCAGAATCCCATCAGATCCATTTGGCTTTTCTTGCATGTCAATTAGTCTGGAGAATTTTTACAACCTCTTTACACAGCCAGTTTCTTCTACGCTTCTGACAGATTTGATCCCTCTCACGCCAGTTTGTCTTTTCCCAGGCATATCTAACTCTGTGTGTTAAAGGTCAGGCTGCACACTCCTGCTGGTGTCACTTTAAGAAGTGGAAGAAAAATTACATTTATCAAATAACTCCTATCACGTTCTCTGCTCCTCTCCCAGTCACTCTAAAACTATGGGCTAATATTCAGCCTGTCACTCTGCCCGAGACAATCAGGCCTCTGCTCTTCTACCATTTAATTATCAACTCGCTGTGTTTTATAGGCCCCAACAAATCAATGCCACATTACATTTTTTATCATCTTAAAATCCACCACTCTCCATCTTGCTGCATTGCATTCTGTGCTCCAAAATAACCAGGTCCTCGCTTTTTCTTTCTCTGTT
Source organism: Etheostoma perlongum (assembly GCA_026937815.1). Lineage (NCBI taxonomy): Eukaryota > Metazoa > Chordata > Actinopteri > Perciformes > Percidae > Etheostoma > Etheostoma perlongum. The sequence continues at coordinate 15,082,003 of CM049380.1, read as the reverse complement.
ATTACATTATTCTTTCCTCCACATCCTTTCTGCTACATTATGTAACATGCATGCAAGCTTCAGTTACTAACATTGTCCACCCTCTAATCTTGGTCTGTGCATCATGGAAGCACACAATGCTTTCACACCTGTATGCCAATAGGAAGGGATTGTACCACCGGTCGGTGTGGGTGGCCCGGGAGGAGAGGAGGTGTGACAGAGGAGCAGGAGTGTCTGCCTGCCTGTCTCTCTCTCTCTGACTGACTGCATGGCATTGGCTGCTGACAAATGCCAGCATAAATCTTGGTATTTGCTCCCACGTACAGTATGTGGGTGTGAGGATTCTCTCTTGATCTCTCTATTTTTTCTATCGCTCTCACCCTTCCTTCCCACCTTCTCAATCTCTTTTTCTCAACCTGCCTCCATATCCTCAAGATCTAAACATCTCTATTTCTTCACTTTCTCTCTCCTCACCTTTATTTTTATGTTCCAACTCCTCTTCTTTCGTCCACCTCCTCTCTCTCTTTTTGTTGGCTTCCCTACTGTCTCTATCCGTCTTCTTTTCTTCATGGCAGATTGGAGCATGATTATAATCATGCCCTATATATCAACTAGCGCTCATGCTGGGTGTGTTTGTATGTGTGAAAAGGGGCGTGGTGGCTGCGTAGGTGAAAGGAGAGCTGGCTGGCAGAGCATTGGAGTTTCAACAGGCAAGGACTTCTCTGACTAGTTTGTGTGGGCAACAATGGGGAACACACTGAGGAGAATTAACCAGCTGACCCACACACAAACACACACACACACACACACACACACACAGCATCTGGCTTCCACCCCCTCCATGTATCAGAGTGAAGGGAGGCCCAAACAGCCACTGTGAACTGTTTATCATCTTTATTACTTTTCCGACACTTTTCCCTAACGTGATTTTATTACATAGTCATCAGATGATGAGTTCTCTCATCTGCTCTTTCTTCTTTTCTTTACCACAATTTTATCAACCTCAGTAACTGATGCATGAAAGCAGCAGTGGATGCAGACAGGAGTTTAGATTCGGTATCACCCCCTCTTCACACAGTTACAGCCACTTTGTGCGACTCACCATCGTCATGTCCTGAGCTTCTGGCCTTGTTTTCTCAGGTCTGGAGACACAGTGGCATCTCACTTGCTGAAAAACTAAATGTAAACTCAGGTTTTGGAGTTTGAGGGTGTGTGTGTGTGTGTGTGTGTGTGTGTGTGTGTGTGTGTGTGTGTGTGCATGCAGTGGGAGCACCATTTTCCTCCTAAAATATAACATCACTGTGCAGTGCCACATACCATCAAAAATGATTAGATTTGAGCGTTTATACCTATCTGACTGTATGAATAAACAACATTACACTTTCTCCAGCTGTGCCATCTACTTCAGGCTTATTTGGGTTTTGTGAAGGATCCTCTGCTCCAGATCATCCATAATAAATGACAAAATTTTGCTATCAGTCTAATGGGAGTAAACAGAGAGATTTGCCAGAGGCTGAATTGGAAACGCCTGGGAGAGAATGCAATTCAGTAAAGACCAAAAACTACCGTGTACCTGAATTATGTTTGGTTTCCATAGATAGATAGATAGATAGATAGATAGATAGATAGATAGATAGAGATCTCTTTGCAGTGAAATGTTTTCTCATTGTGGCACCAACCTCATGGATTGTAGCTGAACATGCTTTAAGGAGCAAGGCAGTTAGCATTTTTAATCTAAATCAAATGATATTTGAAGAACGGGGAGTCTCACCTGCGCTGTCCTCTCCAACGCATCAGCAGCATCTTTCTTCTTTTTCTCTGTTTCTGTCTCTCTCTCAGGCCACTTCAAAGTGTCCAGCCCACGATGTTTCCCAATGAGGGTGCTTGCATATAGATCCAGTCAGCAGCAAGGGAAACACATTGATTTCCCGTCAGCATCCACCGAGGAGTGCTGGCGCGCCAGCCGAAGCTGGAGCAGCCGGGGGGAACATCGGCATCCTGCAGGCGTCCTGGCAGCTGCGCGCAGCGTTGTTAATGCGGCCCATTAGGCCGCTGAGTGGCAGAGAGATTCCCCGAATATTGAGCCGGGGACACCCCTCAATTAGACAGATCGCCCCGCACCTCGTCAGCATCCGCGGCTATCTGTTCTCATTAATCAATGACACAGCCAAGAGAAATGCAAGTTAATTTAGAGGAAGTTTGCTACCAGCCAACAGAGTTTGCACTGCTCTTATATTTTTTAAGTTCATTGCAAACAGAAATACTCATTTACACCACACGTCAAAGTCAATTTACCATGATGGCTAATTATTCATAATTAATAATCTAGCCTATAGAAATGCACGGCAAGATTCCAAACATTTAGGCACTGTGAAAATGATGTTCCAGCCTAAAACAAAATGGTAAATTTACTTTTTCTTAGATTTTATTTTTAGTTTGTTTGTTTGAAAACGGAGGCCTGTGTGTATAATAAATACAGAGTTGCTGCGTTTGTGGTTAAAACATGTTTTCGTTCTTATTTATCGCACAGGCCCGCAGCCTTCAACTTTCAAACATTAACAAAATAAACGTAAACCAGTTGGTCTGTTACACGGAGTGTTTCACGTGGAGTCTCATAGTTCAGCTGAAGCTGTTCTTTAAAACAGAGAAGCAGGATTCTGCTGCTGACATTAGTTATTGTGAGCGCTGGACATGATTTGCACTCCAGCCTCTCATTCACTGCCAAGCAGCGATCAGCGCTGCCTCAGGAAGTTCCAAATAAGGACAGGGAAATGGAAACCCACCGGAATAGGTCCTTATGTAGTCACGACCTTATAAGGCACGGCGGAGCCGGGCTTTCCGGCAGCAGTGCAGCCTGCTGCACAGATGGGAAATCCAAATCAAATCTTTGGGGCGACGAGAGAGCAAGACTTATGCTGCTGTCTCACGGAGCTGTTCTGCTATGAAGACACATTGATTCGGGACTGAGGAAGAGCGGCGTTGTCTTCGCAATTTACTGCGATAGCTTAATATAAAGTCTCTCCACTCTGCTTTCCCCCAGGCCAGCGTCATGTGTCCTCCACTGCAGTGCCTAAATATGGGCTTCCTCCGCTCCATATATGGACATCTACGTCACGGCAAGAGGGTATAAAAGGAGCGGGGAAACCTTTCAGCTCAGAGAGCCCTGAGAGCCCACAAGAGCAACTGTTAGAGCAGAGATAGATAGACAAACACACAGAACTCCCTTCGAGTAATATCACAACAAAAGTACAAAGTCAATTCAAAACAAAATCCATCCAAGAAGGTCAAAACCTGATTGGATAAGCCATTTTAATATATAGATACAAAATCAAGATTGATCTGTTGATTCATTTCGATGGATCTTAGGGAATGAGTATAAAGGACACTTTTGATTTTTTTTCTGAAAAGACAAGTGGATCTTTACTCATCTCTGAGAGAAAAAGGAAAACAACAGGACAACTGGAGAACAAGAATCACGGAGCAAGACAGAAAACAACATCTTCCTCGACATCAGCAGAAGTGTGCAGCACTCCCTAAGCTGGGCTAAGTGATTCCCTCCACCTGCGAGGCACCGCTCTGCCAGCGTGCATCCAGCCTCACTGCACTTATCAACAGCCACCAGCGCAGCTCCAGCACCAGCAGAGGATGGCTGCAGCCAAGACCGAGATGATCCTCCCAGCCCTGCAGATCTCAGAGCCTCTGAGCTTCCCTCACTCCCCCATGGATAACTACCCGAAGCTGGAGGAGGTGATGATGCTCAGTTCTGCAGGGACCCCCTTCCTCACCGCCTCAGCACCCGAAGGTGCAGGCTTTGGCTCCGGAGAGCCAGGAGAACAGTACGACCACCTTGCTGGAGGTAAGATCTGGAAATTTTCATGCAAAAGTGAACTAAAGATAATATTCTAAGCTAAACTAAACCTAGAAAAGAGTTAAGAGAAATATACAGCTGCATCACTTTTAATTAAGCCACTATTTATGTTTTGCTGTGTATTATTAATTTATATTATCATTATCATGTAACTACAGCTGACATAATATTTTAGTTACAAGTCTATATTCATTTGTTTCATCATAGCTTGTGTTGAGAAATGTTATACTTAAAGTGGAATTGCAGGCTACAAGTACATTTTAATTTAAGCTGACCGGACACAATAAATTAATATATTAAATTCCACAACTGAACAGAGAAAGCAAAAAAATAAAAAATGAAAGGACTTTATATCAATGTATCGAATCCCTGTCAGCTCTCAGAGGACTCAAACACTGCTCAGTCACCGCGTGCCTCTAGACACTCCTAAAGCTCAATTCAAATTGCATTCCTAAACCAGCTGATCTGCAGTTTCAGTAATCAATTGCCTCGGGCTCTGTGATGGGCTTCAAGAATGTGCGTGTTTGTGCGTGTTTGTGTGCAAGACAGGAAGACTGTAATGTAAGATTGAGAGTGTGAACAGAGGAAAATGAAAGCACAGAAAGCTTGCACAGCAGCTCTTGTTGAGGTTTGAAAGAGATAGTTTTGGAGTTAAGGGGGAAAGAGTTTAGTTGGAGGATAAAAAACATGCCCACGTTTCTTTGCGTGGGCACCTGACTGATCAGTCTCAGAAGAGAGGGGTGACACACTGTCCACCGCTCTGGCAAGATTCCCCCTCTCCCTCCCTCTGGATATTGACAGTTTGATTAATGTCTCCTCTTTCTCTGTGCTCCCTGCAGATACGTTACCTGATATCCCCTTCAACTGTGAGAAGTCAGTGGGAGAGCAGACCTACTCCACCCAGAGGCTGCCCCCCATCTCTTACACAGGCCGCTTCACCCTGGAGCCTGCCACCACCTGCAGCAACAGCCTCTGGGCGGAGCCCATCTTGGGCCTGTTCACTGGTCTGATGGGCAATATTGCACCCAGTTCTTCCTCTGCTGCCTCACAGACCACCTCGTCCTCCTCTTCATCCATTCCGTCCGCCACTTCTTCCTCTTCTACCTCCTCATCTCAGAGCCTCAGTTCCTCCATTCACCACAGCGAGCCCAACCCCATCTACTCAGCTGCCCCAACCTACTCCAGCCCCAACTCTGACATCTTCCCAGACCAGGGCCAGGTTTTTTCCAGCTCAGCTGGAACAGTGCAGTACCCTCCCCCGGCCTACCCCAATGGCAAGACCTGCAACACTAGCTTCCCTGTGCCCATGATTCCTGACTACCTCTTCCCTCAGCAGCAGGGAGAGATCAGCCTGGTGCCCCCTGACCAAAAGCCCTTCCAGAGTCAGTCAAGCCAGCCCTCCCTCACTCTCTGTCCACCATCAAGGCCTTTGCCACCCAGACTGGTTCCCAGGACTTAAAGAGTGTTTACCAGTCCCAGCTGATTAAGCCCAGCCGCATGCGCAAGTACCCCACACGGCCGAGCAAGACACCTCCTCACGAGAGGCCCTACGCTTGCCCTGTGGAGACCTGTGATCGACGCTTCTCCCGGTCTGATGAGCTGACACGTCACATCCGCATCCACACGGGCCAGAAACCCTTCCAGTGTCGTATCTGCATGCGCAACTTCAGCCGCAGCGACCACCTGACAACACACATCCGCACTCACACTGGAGAGAAGCCCTTTGCTTGCGAGATCTGCGGACGCAAGTTTGCCCGCAGTGATGAGAGGAAGAGGCACACAAAGATCCATCTACGGCAGAAGGACAAGAAGGCAGAGAAGGCAGGCGCAGTGGTCGTGACAGCAGCGCCGGTATCAGCAGCTTCGCCTGCCTCCAGCTACCCTTCTCCCATCACCTCTTACCCCTCTCCAGTGTCTTCTTACCCCTCTCCCGTCACCTCCTGCTACTCCTCTCCCGTCCACACTTCCTATCCATCTCCTTCCATCGCCACCACCTACCCATCAGTGTCCATGTCCATGTCCAGCCCCTTTCAGTCCCAGATGGCCTCCTCCTTCCCCTCCTCAGTCGCCTCCAACATCTACAGCTCCCCCATCCCCACCCCACTATCAGACATGCAGACCACTCTCTCCCCAAGGACAATCGAGATCTGCTAAGAAAGAGCAAAGACAAAAACTTTTTATAGTCTCTCTGCACCTCTCCTTTCTTAAAGTTCTTTGAGAGGAAATAAATCAGCATCAAAAGACTTTATTTCCCTTCCAAAATGCACTTTTTTTTGTCTGCTCCATGTGCAGTGTTTGGTGAATCTTAAGATTTACCTGAAAGAGAGAAAAAGACACATTTCAAGGACTGGGCAAAGACAATAGAAGATGAAAAGGGATTTCTTTCTGTCTCTGTAAAACAAATGCAGGACTTCAAATGCATAAGGGACTCAATAGATAGAGCGTAGAAACCGGCACTGACAAGTCTCTACCATTAGGTACACAAAAACCTAGAGACAAACTGATTGCCAGCAGTTGTGGTGCTAAGGCACTCATACAGTACAAAAGACATTGAATGATATACATAAGCTACCATATATGTATATTGTACACGTGCCATGTTTCGTTTTTATCATTCTTTGGTACCATTGATGTGAAAAATGATTTGCATATTTGCATTGTATTATTTGAAGTGAGCAGGGCCATATTTTCTACATACTTTCTCTATTATGTAGTGATGATGCTGTGATACGTTTTGACATTGTTTGAAAAAAGCACTTAAGTATTCAAGCATGAGTAAGAGTGATGTTTCTGTTTGTATATATCATCCACTGGTACTATCTCTTTCTCTCTTTCTCACATGTGACATATTGCTCGGTTATATGGGAAAAATAGAGAAAAGGACAAAAAAAAAAAAACTAAACAAGACAAACGCTCCCGTTATTTGGTGCCTTTTTGTGAAGCCTTGCTGATGTTGTGACTCGACTGAGCGCGAGAGAGGGTGCACTGCATCTCGCCTTAAGGGTTGAGGGAATATTTTTGTTACAGAATGTAAGTCATACTCAGAGGGAGGTAAAGGGACGAGCTATGAGGGCACCGCTTCATTTCATTAGAATGTAAGCAAAAAAGGAGAAAAACTATAAAGTATATTTTTGTAAAACTTATGTGTAAATATCCACATCTTCAAGAGCTGGAATGTTGAAGTTACCTACTGAGTAGGCATTGGGATTCTTTTGTATGTTAAATACATGCAGTTCATTATTATTTTGTGGTTATCATTATTTTGTATTTGTGTTTGTTAAAACAAGTGACTGTTTCTGGCTTCTAAACACATTGAATGCGCTTAACTGCCAATGGGATATTTGGTGTACAAGATATCCTCCCAGAAATGAACTATAAATAAAAATAGGAATATATATGTATATTTGTTCTCATGCTTTATTGTCCGACTGTGCTTTAATATATTTCTATTGGTACGTTAAACCAATTTGTAAACCCCTCATTTCTTCATGTACATCCCTCATACATGATCATATATGCCATCATCTTATATGTTAATTGTATGCAGATTATTAATGGATTATAATACCACAACTTCCCATCACAGCGAGCTACCATTTCATTTGAGGAATATCTGCACAGCATGATCTTATTAAAACTCTGTTTCAATTGCTGTTTTCCGATTGAACCCTTTATTAATGATAACACAGATGCATGACTCCCATGCCTATGAACACTAAAGATGAGGAATTCTTATCGGAATCCAACATGCTCTTGAAGATATGGAGCTGATCTTCATTTCTATTTCATTTTAGATTTTACGATACAAACTGGTCCTTAATGTTGCGTACACAGACTTCCAGCAATATGATCTGCATGCTATTAGAATTTATATTTTGTTTTTTTTGGAGAGGGATATTTTAAACCGACTGTGCTTAGAAGTGCACAGGGTTATTTTCACAGAGTGCAGGTGAAATCCATCACATGATAATTACCTGCTTTTCTGCTGCAAATGTGCTTGGCATGATGCTGTCACCCTGTAATGAATGAGCTGTTACACACAATTGGGCATTAACTGTGTAGGTTAGGCTGAATTGTTGCACGGGTGCAGCTGAACAGACTAGCCCTGTATGTTTAACTGCTGTTTTTTTTCTTCTCTTTTTGGTTTTTCAAGAAAAATATAATAACAGCCTCTTCGCACTGTCATTATTCATCTGCCCCTGTTCCCTAGGCAAGAAATTCTTGCTACATGTTTGAAAATAAAACAGCTTAGTTTTTATAGCCTTTGTAGACAAGAACCCGCCTCAGTTTTTCTCTCGGAGCTTTGGAGTAATTTTGTGTTGTGAAATGCACTAACCAAAATACTCACAAATGCAAACACAGCTAAAATAGAAAGCAAGAAAACAAGTAGAAGAGAGTGATGAAGGGAAAAGGAAAATAATTAAGATAATTGGTCTCCTGATCCCAAATTGACTTTGTAAATTGGGTCTGATGAGGTCTGTGTTTGTGCAAACATGTACTGTATGCAGGAATTTGTGTGCGATATACAGTGACAGTCTATAGACTCTGATTAATGTAGTTGTTTCCTGCTGTGTGTCTGCATGCTGCTGTGGTGATGTGTAGGTGTGTAATAGTGTGAAATTTGCCGTGTTGGCAGTCGTTGGTCTGCTCCGTGTGTCCTTGGTCAAAGCTCTGAATCCCCATGAAACAGATCTACCTGGACACCACTCTCTCATCTGCTGACAATTTGCAGGTGTGTGTGTATGTATGTGTGTGTGTGTGTGTGTGTGTGTGTTTGAGTAGCCATAGAAGGTACAGTATAAACACAACCAAATGATAAAGCAAAATGCAGTAACAAACACCAACGGAAAGTAACAATGGTCCATTTTCTTGGAAAGAATCTGGATCACTGCTATAATTTATTAAATAAATATAATACATACAGGTAAGAGGATATACTTTAACAAAACACAAATCAGCACTGTGGTTGATCTCTGAGTTAAATCACACAGAACCACATTCAGTTCAAGCCTCCTTGTGTGGCTTAAAATCCTGAAATCTGTCATTTCCTGTCATTGTTTACAACATTATTTTGGTCCCTGGCTGCAAATCAAGAGCTATTCAGCAGCTTTTGCATCAAAACGTTCTCATACTGCCATGCTTTAAAGAGTCTTTTACTCTGTGTGAAAACCACAGACTGTGCTTCTCTCAGCCCTTTCTCATGTTAAGAGACAATATTTCAGCCAGTATTGTCACAGTCCATAACCAAAATAAGACAGACGACCAACATCCCTCTAAGTATGAGGGAATTGTACAGCCCGTCATATCCTCTGATTCAAAGCTTTTCCTCGCATATCAAAGCTCACGCGCTGAGCCTGTTCTGTTAAGGGAGGTGCGCGAGGAGCGAGAGAGGAGTTGGTAGTGCAGTTGCATAGTGGCTTCACTCTGTTGTAACCCACAACGGAGTCACCTCACGCCCCCAATGGGCTTCCACTTCAAGAGCCCTGCCTTTGTTCAAAAATGTATTTGTTCTCTTATTCTTTTTGGGAACTGTGTAAAACAAAAAAGGACGAATGGCAAAAATAACTGTTCTTTCTCCCTCAGCCCTCCAAACCCACTCCACTACCACCTCTCTCTCTTTTTCTCCCCGTCTGTCTCTACCTTGCTTTCCCTTTCTCGTAGTGCATATTTTGCTGGAGATGCTAATGATCTCCCCCCTCTGTATTCTGATGCAAGGTCTGTCTACACTTTTCCCTTTCATCCACATACAAATGTGCTCTTATTGCCTCTTCGCCCTCGGGCCTTTTAAGATGCCTTTTTGAAATATGCCGTTTGATAAGCACATCATTGGCCAAGTTCCCGCAGTGATTAGAGATCTCTTTAATGTGAGCAAGTTAGAGAGTGAATGAGGGGCTCCGGGGCCGGCAGCTATCTGTTCTCCTCTGCATTCACCCCTTGACATACTTGGACCACTGGGGAGAGACCAGCGTTGAGTAGGACGACCCAGAGCCCAGCTTAGCACTAGCCAATCTCCATGCTTCATCTCTACATAGAGATTAGGCACAGGGGGAAAGACACTGGAGAATCACCTTCATAGAGACATAGTACTGTATGCTAGAAGGCTAGATTTTTCTATTTTATCACAAGGATATGACAGGAGGATAGCTCTCTAATGTCTTTTAAATATGCTCCATTGATCTAATGTTCAGAGCCTTGCATTGCCTCGGTGGGATTATTTTTTTTTTTTTAATCTTGCCAATAGGGAACACTGATACAGTCATCAGGTGCTTTCTCCTGCTTTGTATCTTGCACTCAACACCTGTTGAGCCTTTTGGGATAAGTAGGTTATATTTAAACTGCTTGATTTCAAGCCTCTTAATGGTTACATTTCAGGTAGATTGCAACATTTACACAGACAGGAGACATGCTTGGCATATCACAGTATGAAACAAACAACAGTGAGAAAGTGTAAGTATGACAAACCTGGACAAAATGTAGTGGTCCATCACCCAATTATCTCCTCATGCTGTAAATAAAATACAGACAGACCAAAGTGAAACATCAGCTTTGCACATAAAATCACAAAAGCACATAAAAGATTATCAATATGTCACAACTTTGCTCTTCCTTTCTGGGTTAAGATGCGTGTGATCTTTTGCATGTGTGTCAGCGTGTAACTGTTCAAAACACAACAGATGTAAGAGCAGCACAACTCTCAAGCAGCTTTGAAATTATTTGTGGCACACAAAGGAGATTTTTGACATATCACTTCCACAATAATCTACAGGTGTCCTGGCAACATTAGCTCTACTTAATAAGCTGTGCTTGTTTGAAGTACATGGCTTTGAACAGACAACAAAACATTGCATGCTTAAGTACCTCCAAATATACCTCTTCAACTCAGCATCAAGCACACTACAGCGTCACAAAAGGCACCTGGGTGGCTCTGAAATGCAAACAGGCCCTCGTAAGTCTTTATGTGTTAAGGCTAGTAAGTGGGCTCGAGTTGTTCTCTTTTCTGTCTGTGAGTCTGACTATCATAAGCAATCCCCGAGTAGGGTCTCTGAGCCTGGGTAAATAAATGCAGTCATGCCTCTCAGAGACTTGTTTATTATCAGAGGGATGTATGTTCTGCAGCCGATGGCTTCCTACTGCAAATTAGAGGCTTCTGACGGCACCGTTCAAGACATCAATTCCTAAATAACAATAATTCAAAAATAGAAAAATATAAACATTATTGTAAATATATTATAGTAGATATGTATAAATAGTAGTAGATCGGACGTTATTGGGGACATTATTAGGGACATTGTTAGCGCAGTACTGTCCTAATTTTGAAAACAAAACTTGCCCTGCTTTTTATTCTTATGAATCTGCCTTTTTCTATTGCATGTGTAGCAGTAAGAGATGCATTTCAGGTTCACTGGCTTTGCTTGAACTGTAGTTCAAGAGTTCAGAACAACCACCCAGTTGTCACAACAGCCCAAATTCGAGGTGAGAGCTACAGTGCTGCGCGAGAGAGAGAGAGAGAGAGAGAGAGAGAGAGAGAGAGTGTACGTGTATGTTTGTGTGTGTGTGTGTGTGTGTGTGTGTGTGTCTGCAGGCTTTGTGACCAAATAGAACTCAAACTGAATTTACTATGTTTAGTTTGTAGGGATGCACAGATTGGGGAAAAATGTTTAAAATAACCATTTGGCTGATTGCCGATGCCGATGTTGTTGTAAATAGAAAAGTGATAAGAAACATAAATAGATCTATCCTTCACATAATATTTTTCATACAGAAAACAAAGTTCTTGTTGCTGATCTTTCTCCAAGACAGTATATATACACATTTTCCTTAATTTTAATTTAGCAAAAAAAACACAAATGTGCACGTACCTATTGGTCAATACAACAAAAATCGGCCGATACCCATGTTCGGCCAATGAATTGTGCATCCCTAAATTAGTTTGGCCTTTATTTACATGTTCCTGGCCATTGAGCCATTTGCATAATTTCACAAGGAGTACTGCTACAACCACTAAATAAGTTGAATAAAGTTCATACAAAACCAACTAACCGCCTGTCGTGATCCGATCAGGGCATCCTGTGTCTACACTGATAGATCAAAAACTGAGAGGGAAACAGAGACCTAATAGAAAACCTGTCTCCCCCACCCTCCAGATGTGCCCTGCAGTGACTTCACCACCTGTCATTCAAAAGGCGGAGGCCAGATGTCTGACCAACACCACAGCCACCTGTTCACAGATGCACCACACACACTTACACACAATCCTGTAAGTGCACTGCTTTTTCACAGTGCTGACCACAACTTAATCTTTATTTCGTCATATGCTGTCAAAAATAATCCATAACCCATTTATTAGGTAAAACCTGTGGAATGGCTCAATAACAACAAATCTCACTGGTTCAGAGCTAAAGATAATAGAAGCAGGACTAACAGTGGTGGCAGGAGACATCCTTTGTCTCGTGTTTTATAGTTTTGACTCACACTGACAATTGTAATGTGTGTGCTGTCGCTGCTCTGCTTTCATAATGCAGCACTAGGTATTACAAAAGCAGCGCTCGTCATCCGTCTGCTGCTAAGCCTCATTTGAAGGCTGAGCCATAATCACACAAATTGTGTGTGTGTGTGTGTGTGTGTGTGTGTGTGTCTGACTATGCCACATGTGCCTATATGCTGCAGCCATAAGGTGTTATCAGTCTCAGGGGTGACAGCGTGAATATGAGGGAGTGGGAGAAGTGAGATTTGGGATACGGTGAACATGTATCATCATCTGGCCAGGTTTCCTTTCCAGCCCCCTCATTACAGCTGTCCTCCATGTCTGATAAAATCCTTGCACTGCTATATTTGTCCCACAGTGATGAGGTGGAACTAATAGCCACTTTTACACCAGTTGATGTCATCAGTGTGCTGCGCCTGGAGAGCAGGAGGGTGGAAGCGGCCTGGGGATACCTGCTGGAAGCCTCAGTTGTCCACCAGCACATGCATGTTTACTGTAAATGGTTTACATCCACTCACATGTTTTATAGCTAGTGTTCTCAGGGGAAACTCTACAAGGGTTTGCCAATGTTTAAATGAATAGTCAGACATTTTTGAAATGGCTCTCTCGATACCACTGTCACCTGTATGGTAAATATGAAGATACTACTGGTCAGCTTAGTTTATCATAAACACTGTCAGCCTGGCTCTGTCCAAAGGTGACAAAATCCCCCGCTTTATATTTACCATACTGATATTAGAGTAACTAGCAATCTGTCCATTTCTCAAAATGTTGAACTAGTCCTTCAATGTAATCTAATTTTCTGCCGATTTATATAGATAGAAATCCAAGTGATCCTGTTTTCCTCTTTCTGTCTGTCTCTCCTCATCTGCCTCCCTAACAGCTAGTTAGCAGTAAGCAGTGTGTGCTGTGCTGAGCCGAGCACAGCCACATCTCTGTCACATCCCCACCGATAGGTCCTCATTTAGGGCCTGGGACTGCATGCAGTGGCATGTCAGCATCTGTCAGCTCTGTCAAGTGTAGATGTAGGCTTTAACGCTTCCTAATGTGGAACAGTTGACAGGTTATTACTGCCAAAGTGAAGTCATGAGCCTTGACCACAACTGTAACCCAACTTTAACCTAGGAAAAATTTTGGCTCAACACCGAAATGCTTTGACAAGGTGAGACAAGCAAAGTTTTCTATATAGTAGACTCAAACATCCAGCCAAGGGTAAACTGTGCATTACTGTACCCTGGCTATCCTGTTTCCATTAGAATACATCTGTGATCAGATCATGAACTCAGCACGCTTTCAACGCTTCAATCGTTTGGCTATAAATACCTCAGATGCCCCTTCAGTGAAATTACCCCTTCAGCGGCTCTATCTCCTCCTGCCTTCCATCATTTCCATCCTCTAATGGTCGTGAAGCCGTCAGTAATGGTGCTAGATTACAAAGACGGCGTGTAGCTTGTGCATGCACGCTTTTTTGCTCCTCAGAAATATCCCTGCAGTTAAGTGTAATTCACACACTGAGGGCCACATGTTTGACCCATACATGTGCACGCACACACTTCATTCTGCTCTTTCTACACCTCAGGCTGTGTGTGTGCATTTAGCTCTGTACAGAGCCGCTTAATAAAGTCCTCCATTGTGAGTAATGACCCCAGTCTTATTCTGTTATTCTATCCAGACCAGCGGGCTAAAAGTTCCTGTGAGGATGAGAACGAGGGTTTCTCTCTTTCTCTAAACCAGTCAAATGAGAAGAACTTGCTGTTAAATGAATGGTTGTTCACTCGCTGTGTTGTTCCAAAATATACCTTATCCATCTTCCTGTGTGCACTTTTACATCCCAGTATATGACTTTTACCCTTAACATCCAGGTCCAAGACATGTCTTGTTACATCCACACTAAACAATGTTCAACTTGTATAAATCTACTTATGAATTTTAGGCTTGAACCTATCCAACACACACATTTTCGATGGCAGCCACAAACACCACCATCACCACTCACTCACACCCTGCCAGTGATGCTATGAAGCTGCGGGGCTGCACTGCTGCTCCACTACTGTGTATTGTGAGGTAATCACCCAGAGAGACATGGCAGTAGGAAAACACAAGTGTGTGTGTGCCTCAGGTTATGGTGTGGATGTCAGTGTGTGTGTGTGTGTGTGTGTGTGTGTGTGTGTGTGTGTGTGTGTGTGTGTGTGTGTAGGTGTGTGGAGATGTGTTTTTTTGTGATTGTTTTTGTCTACGATAGTATTTCACTCCCTGCTGCTTGTCTACTGTCCATCCTCTCTCTTAATTCCTCTTCCTCAGTCTGCTGCTTTTCCTTTGTGTGTGTGTGTGTGAGTGTGTGTGTGTGTGTGTGTGAGAGAGAGAGAAAGCGAGCGAGTGAGCGAGCAAGCAGGTACAGGACTTCTTGACACTTTACAGATTTATGTCTGATTGGAGCACTCACTAACAGGAAACATCTGTCTGTCTGTCTGTCTGTCTGGGAGCAGTGGAAGTTTATTGTCAATCAAATGCACAGATGGCCAATCAATAAGCAATGAAGCATGAGTCCACAACAAGATTTCAGCCATTGATATAAAAGTGTCTGTTTAAATTTTTGGCAGGCATTTTCCACAGCTTTAGAAAAGGCAAAGTGATGAGGAGACTGGGTGAACAGAACACCAGCATAACTAAAGGCAACTAAGAAGAGTTCAAACACAACAAGCAAGAATCTGACTTTGCTGCAAATGAAATGGAAGCACGATGCACTTTGAATGTCAGAGATTATAATATGATAAGTTATAAGCACTTAAAAAGGGAAATTTAAATAAATGTTCCCGTCTTGTGTTCTTCAGTTAACATTACAGAAGAATAAGCAAGCATTTCCCATTAACTAATGAGTCAAAAATGACTTCAATGCATTTCAGTTTCAAGTCAGGCTGCCAGAGTGCTGGTGTTATGCATTCACATAGGGCTGGGACATTTTGGGAGCAATTGGTTGCTATGGACAAAGTAACGCTACATAGAGCAATACATTAATATATAATAATTTAAATAGCTCATGTTACTGTATTGTGTGAACAGTTAACTTCGTTTAATATTGTATGTGCCATTTTCTTTTGCAAGGTGCAAATGTTTCACAAAAACAAGTTCCTTCCTGAGTTCATTTTGCAGAGCCATTCTTGGTGTGTCCGGAGCTTAGTGCCGCCCATGACAAATTGTGATTGGTTTAAAGAAATTCAAACAACCCAGAGGGTTTTTCTTCTATTCAGGAATGTGTCTGTGGTGTAGTCAGACCTTAGTCCACAGCGCTGTGGAGATAGGTCTGGCAATGCGAGTCTATTTGACGACGTTTCATTTACAGGATAGTTCCGGGGCTGCCGGGTGTCCCTCACCTTCCGCTTTCTTTGTGTTGACATTTTAAACTCCAGTCGAGTCTGTAAACAGCATCAGAGTTAGAACCAACAATCAAATTATATTTATCTTTTTTTGGAGTAAAATTCTCATCACATACTCAACTGCCATTTTATTTCCAGAGCTTGCCGCCCTACATACACATGTTCCACCGAGACAAGTTCCTTCCCGAGACTATTTAGCAGAGGCACTGTTGCTGTGTCCGGCACTTAGCGCAGCCCAAGACAATTGTGATTGGTTTAAAGAAATGCCAATAAACCAGAGCACGTTTTTCTCCTATACAGGAATCTTTTGTGGACTAGCCAGACCTTCCTCCGCAGCACTGTGGCGATAGGACTGGCAATCCAAGACTAGACTCAGTGTTACCGACTGCTGATGTCACTGCTGTTTGCAAGATTTGATTAACTGTATCAAAATAAGGTATCAAGTAGACTTTAAATCAAAGCAATTTGGTTCTCCTTACAGCAAAATTGTTTAACTCAATGTCAAGTAAGAAAAAGTGTCTTCAGCCACACAAGCAGCTCTGTGATGCTTACAGTGGAATCCTAACATGTTCACCATTTTAGTTCATCATGTTAGCATGGTAACGTCTGCTAATTAGCACCAAACAGCAGAAAAACAGTGTAACTAAAACTGATGGGATTGTCATTAGTTTTGCAGGTAGCCTATTAGATCCTAAACCAGAATATGAAGAAATATAAATGTTGACCTTATAGGGGAAAAGTCACAGGATCACCAAAGTCATTAGGATCCATCCTATGAACTATAAGCTATGAACATCTGTATCAAATTTCATGTTTTTATCTGACAGGTCAGCTGTGTATAGCCTCCCCAGGCTTGTCAACAGCTGTTCTGCCAGGCGTGGAATCTCCTCACCATCCACTGAGAAGGAGATTTCTCCTGGCTCCTTTACAGATTGAGACACTGCAAGACTTTGATGGCTTTATCTTCATCCTGGCCCATGTCAACAGTTCCTCAAATCTCTTTAGAAGTCTGTTAGTGCACGCTGTTGTCTGGAGGAGTCTGGGGATGATGTCATCCATATAGCTTCGGATTGGCCGGAAGTCACTGCCATGCTGGGGATCTGACTCCTTTAACCATCTGTCTTCCTCCAAACTAAAATCTCAAAGGCTGCTGTGAAGAGAATTGGGGAGATTGAACAACCCATGGCTATTCCCTTCTGCTGTTGGTACCACCCAGTTGTAGCTGTTGATGTAGAGTAGCATACTTGGAGGTCATTGAATAGGTGGCTATGAGACTCTGAATGCATAGTGGGATGTGGAAGAAGCTAAGGGCGTACCAGATGAGCTGGTGGGGGACAGACCCATAGGCATCAGCCAGATTGAACCAAATTACACGGAGTCATCATGGAGTGCTCCACGCAGCCTGAAAACCCTGGTACACTTGCTTTTTGACAGCTGGTGTCTATGTACTTGTTGGCCAGGAGATAGTTGGACAAGCACCTCGCAATCACCAAAAATATTTTTTCCCTTCCACATTCAGAAGCGCAATGCCTCTGAATTGGTTGATGTTTCGGGAGTCTTTTTGTTTCGGGATAAAAGTGGTGACTGCCTTGCACCATGCAGAGATGCACGCGTGCATGCATAGATTTAGTTTCCCAGGCAATAACTCAAATTTAATCCATCCAAGTAGTTTCCAAGATATTTCAGTTTACACCAACAGACCGACACTGTCATCCCAAGAGCCATGTCCGTATAGCTAAACAAACTAAATCTTAAATACAGTTATAGTTAGGCTTATATGTAGATGCAATCCACATGTTCACCATGTTGCCCCAACCCATCACTAGGCTATGTGTTTTATGTGACATTACAGACTGCGCAGTGGTACAGAGTGCAGAGAATAAATGCTGGCCTGTGAAGTGTCTGCTACAGCAATAAGCCACTAGCTGCAGGCTGTACATAGAGCAAAGCAGAAACAGAGGAAGGGAGTGCTGGAGCTGAAACCAGAGAACGGGCCCAGCCCAGCCTGACCGGCGGCCCACCACCACCTCTGCAGCCTCCCTCAAGCCTTCATTTGATCCCCTCTCCAGGAGCCAACCAGTAGAGGAAATGTCAGTCTTCTAAGCAGCCAGGAAACCTCCATGTCCAAACAAGGAGCTTCCTGCCCTGACACAGCTCTTCCTGTGGGCTATGTAAGGACTTTCCTGCCCTCTCTCTTTACCCTTGTTCTCTCTCTCTCTCTCTCTCTCTGTCCCACTCTTTTGGCAGAGTGCCCTTCGGCAAGCTGCCTCGGTGCAATCCTTTTTTTCCCCTCGCAATAGGTGTGTGTGTGTGTGTGTTTATTATGTTATGCTGGTCCATCCATGTGCAAAATAATGCAGCATGTTCTAACACATTCATTATATTTAATTATATTACATCTACAGTTTATTATGTTATGTATAAAGTTTTCTTTTATCTTTCTCTCTCACGTATCTTTAGAGAATATTTCAGGAGTGCCTGTTGTGTTGATGGAGCAGTTAACCTAATCATGCTCCTTAGTCATCTGTTGGCCTGTTTTACAGACTAGTAAATGTGTTATAACACCACAGCTCAGGGTGGAACATGCATGCAAACTGTCAATAACATAACCATAATATACGGAGACACTTGTTTTGGCATAGCTTCCGCCGCCTGTACAGCAGTCTGACAAGGCTTGTGTGAGGGTTAAATGTACTTTTTGATTTTATTAGTTTTTTATACTTTGACTTGAAAAAAGACAGATATTTTTATGAAATATATTTATTGATTACACTCACAGCTTTTTAGTTTTCATAAAAAGCTTCTCAAACTTATCTGAACAGTTAGAGAGCTGTGTATGTGAAATGTCAAACCTATTACCACACCCAGGTGCTCATATTATTGATAATTAACCAGGTCCACTGTCTTCTTTGCTTATTTAGAGCTGATGTCACTCCCAGGCTTGCACCAACAGTGTCTCTTCATAGACCGTGAGAAATTGCTGGAGGAAATAAACTTTTTAGCCATGCTAGCGATATGGCTCTTAGGACAGTAATGTCTGTCTGACAGTCGATCGGTTCACCAATTTAGTCCAGACGGAAATATCTATAACTATTCTATCTATAACTATTAAAGGGATTAAAATGAAATTTTGTACCGACGTCTATGGTCCCTACGTGCCGGGCACCGCAGAAGTTTGATTGGACCTCAGAGCCAGAAGTGTGATTTCCAGACAATTCTTGTCCTAACACGCACGTGTGAAATTAAATGCTGCAGTACTATGCCTGGCGTGCATGAGAGGTTCCCGCACCAGCCTACGCATAACACATGGGCACACAGCCGCAGAAGTATAAATTATGCATTATTTTTGTTTACGTGATTACATGCCAGATTTGTCTCCATGTGCATGTGCCCATTGTATTTATTCAATTTATCTGATAGATAATGGAGGTGAATGGAGGAGTACTGACCTACAGCACACAGTACTTACATACAGGCTGTTTTATTGCTACAAACAAAGGAAAACAATTGTTGTTACGGTAAGAATGACCAGGTCTCTCAGTTCCTCAATCAGTTACAACCTCCATCACATGCCTATTTATAATGACACACACACACACACACACACACACACACACACACACACACACACACACACACGTTTGATAGTGTGCACACACATGGCCTTATCACACAGAGACAAATCCCTGTCTGCAACCACAGCAGTATGTGGCACAGTATTTATCTTACAGCCGTAGTTAGCCCCAAGTGGTACATTTCATCTGTACCACTTCCAATTGTATTCAGACGTGGGAGGGAGAGCACAGGGTTGCCTCGCTGTATCTGTATCTCTCATAAAGCACAGCGGCATGCTACTGTTACATTATCTGATTTATGGCAAAGGGGAGTGAGTGAGAGGCTTTGCAGCTCAGAGCAGGTTGGCAGCATATATCAGCTGGGTCTTTTGTACAAAACACTGGGTTCTTTTCTTCTGAAATGCATTACTGCAAAGAGTATTGAATCAGTGGTTAAAAGGAACAGACGGACAGACAGACAGACAGACAGAAGCAATAATGAATGTATCTAACAGGGAATCTGTACAATGAATCTGAATTACACTTGTCATATTGAAGATGCAGTTATAAATTGCGGAAAAGTACAGGAAACAAAAGTCTGTGATGACAGAGGAAAGCATTAAAAAATCGCTCTGCTGAGTGTTCATGCACAATACCTCTAGCATCTTAATAATCAGGTTGTTTACCGCTAAGCGCTCATATGCTTTCCTACTAGAGTATATAGGTCTGCTTTTATGGCTGGGATCCTGATCACAGCTTTTACGCTAACGCACACTCCTTACTTGCCAAGTAATGCCTTGTAAAAGCATCATAGCAGTGCTGAAAGCATGCAGCATACTGTACCTTGCCTGGAAAGTTTGTGGAAACACAGGACATGACAAAGGGAAACTACAGCAAACTTGGTATGTTTGAGTCTACAAAGGTGATAAAAACCTATAAAAAGGGACTTTACGTGGCGTTTGAAGAGACACAGGTCTCCCGCTACAAAGAATCAAAGCTCTGCTGACCTCGAAACATTTCTGAGCAGAAGTAGAGGATGTAAACAGGCCATGGACGCCTCCTCTTAAAACCACAACAATGGTACTTTGCGAGACTAAACAGATTAATTGAATTCCAAAGGAGAGAAAATATCATTTGATCTGTGCAAATTGATTTTAACAAAGTGGTTAAAAGGCGTTTGACAAAATGCAGTACGGTGCATCAAAGCTGTTAAGATTTGGTAGGTTGACAGGACGTTACTTGATGCTGTTAGAACAAGTTGGAAGGCATCACCATTATCAGACTCTCTCTCTCTCTCTCTCTCTCTCTCTCTCTCTCTCTCTCTCTCTCTCTCACGCGCACACATTGTCGACATGTAGGCTCACACACCCCGACGCACACATACAGTAACATGAGTTCTCTCATATGGCTGCCTGTCTTGCAGCAATTACATGATGTGCGGTAATTGCCAGTCTCTGAAGCGGGTTCTTCAGACACACTTCAAAGGGAGCGGAGCGCGTCCACGGACGCAATTAACAAGATCAACGGAGCCCAGATGAGCTGGCGGGCCCCGCGCTCCTCTCCCCATTGTTCTCATTTTCACTCTCATTAGCGAGTGCGCGGTGGGTGGGTGGGTGGGTGGACACCTGCGGAAAAGCGGGGTGCACGGTGTATGGCGCAGGGAGGGAGAGTGACGCTGAGGAGCTAACACTAGCGCAGCGCAGGGACACTGGTGTTAATGATGGTTGTCTAAGCTACTGGAGGGAAGGGCACAAACAGCCAGCTGTGGGTGTCGAGGCATGTGAGGAAACGGAGCCAACTCATGAGAGACAGAGGTGTGTGTCCCTTTGTGTATCTGAGAGAAGGAGAGAGAGTGTGTGCGTGTGTGCGTGTGTGTGTGAGAGAGAGAGAATATGACTGATGCACCTGGGAGAGGATATCACCACGGCAACTGGATTGAGGCTGTCAGTGCACAGGAGAAGCTGCAGCTTCACTTTTCAAGCACGCACGACACACGCGGGGACACACACTGAACACACTCTCCAAGATAAGTCAGCCTTGTCTGGTCCATGAACGTCTCTAGTGACACCTGGAGGACACATGGTAGAAATAGACAGACAGACAGACAGAGACAGACCGACAACTCTGGATACTGTCCAATACTAGCTAAGTTTTTATCCACTTGTCAATCGAATTATCTTAACTTCGATAAAAAAAAAAAATATATATATATATATATATATATATATATATATATATATATATATATAAAGCTGTAGCCGAATAAAGATGGTAAAAGTGTTTCCGGCTTCAAAGCAAATAAAAACGTGTGCGTAATGACGTCACATGCTGGTTTGTGATGAAATTGGTATATCGAATTGATTTTAGACCTTTTAACGTGGTTCTAAATATTTTCGCAATGAATTGCACAACATTCACGCAAACTTTTGCGAAAATAGTTTTTCTAGACAAAATGGATCGCGTCATCTACCAACAAATGATCAATAGGCCTATTGCACATTGCACAAGTTGTAATAGTGCTTATGTGCCAGCTGATAGCAACATATCAAGCTATAATAAGAAAACAACGATGCTATCAACACATCGCTATGATGATGCAGATGCAACTTGGCTTTTATTTTCCCTCCGGCACCGAGACAATTTTTTTTTTTTGAGACATGTCTCGCTGTTTGAGTGCCTTCCATTTAATCCAGAGGACGTCCCACTGATTGTCCTAACCTTTGTTGGCCATTTCCTTCGCGAGTTCCTGATAAATTAAATTCAGAAAGTCTCTCGTCTCCTCATCTGTCAACTTACATCTCTTTGTTGACATCCGGCATGTTTGCAAAAAGAGCGGAAATACTGGGCGGAAATGAACTAAAACGTCTTCTTCGTTTTGTGGCGGATTGCAATCAAAAATGACCTAAAACTTAATCGCAATTCATTATTTATTTGGCAAATAACGTTTCCATTGACGTTTATCGCATAGGCCGTATATCGATCAAGATAAAATCCGATGAGACCAAACGTATTTCCTTTGAGTCGATATTCATAAAATTCTATTGAATTTTACTGTTTCTGTAAGACATTTTTCATTTGATATCACTTAATTCAATATCACTTACAAACGTGTGGATGGAAACGTAGCTACTGTCATTTCTGAACCAAAACCAGTGAGGAATTTCATATATTCCCACATTTCCCTGATGAAATTTGTCATTGCCTGTTTGGGATAACTGGAGTTGATCCTGAGTGTTAGAGGCTGTTAAAGTATGTGATGATACATCACCGTTCATCAAAAGCTTCACAAACTCTCCATCCTTCACTCATCTGTCTTTCTGGCCATCCAGCCACTCTCTACCAGCCCCCTTAAGATCTGAATATTGCATCTCGGTGGCACCAATTCAATTTCTGGAAGCAATAAACCAAATGAGTATATATATGGTACACTACAATGCATCCTCCACCACCAAAGGGGAAAACATTGAACTTCAGTTGTTGTATTCTTTCAAACTTGGATTTCCTGCTGTCTAGACCACTTAGTCTTGGTTTTTATTCAAATGCAGCCTGGTAGGCTTGTAAAAGCCTATTGGTTAGAGCTTTTAAGAGAGCCTTTCATTTGTTTCTCCTGAATGTTTAATGCTACGAGGCCCAGTGGTGCATAGGAAGAATTAGAAATGTGATGGGATGAATACTAAAGTGTGGCACATGTAGCAGCAGCCAGTCAACTTTTATATCATATAGAGGTGCATTAAAATACATTACTGCAGTTCTACTTCAGAGTACCTCTGAGATAAATGGACCGGAGAGATGAGGGGAAAGTAATCACAATAACCTGATGCTTTTCAGCATCTTCCATCTTTGCCCACTGTGGGGAAAACCATCCAACTGTCAAACATTCAGTGTGCAAGAATCCTAAAGCAAAGACAAACGTGTGATTAGGAATGTGTGTCATTTTTTGCCTAACTGGACCAAGAATTGTATTCACATTGTGCGGTGCAGACAAACATTAATTACCCTGCACAGACCGCATGCCGTCTGTGCCAAACCACAAGGGGATAAAGAGGGTGGGGGAACAAGGACCATTGGCCTGGTGTAAAACACCAGCTTTAAGAAGACTTTAGTTTACAGCAAAACAAGTCTGGTTTTCTTGTACATGCTATTGTTATTGTCATTTGGCATTTATAAGCTGGAGTGAAAAACTGCTTGTGTGAAAAAACAAGGAATTAAAACGGTTGGATGTGTTTCTTCTCTTGGCAGTTGGCCTGTTGATGGTAATAGACTGAGCTAGCTATAGTTGGCTGCCTGGCTGTGATTTGTACAGCAAGGCAAGTGATTTGGAACAAATTGTACCATGCGGCTGAGAGTATAGAAATTGTAGCTTTATTCTGGCCCCTTAAAGCAGCTCCACTCCATGTGTAAGATCTTGGCTGTTGTACGAACACATTCTTGCCTGTGTGCACTTACACACATTCACACACACACACACACACATCTCTCTCTCACACACACACACACACACACACACACACACACACCATTAAACCAATCTTGGCTGGTACCGATATGCGACATACAGCACAGTTTGGTAAATGTCTGTCTCTGCAGCTTAGCGAGAAAAAGAACACTGTGTGAATGTGTGTTTACATCTTAACTCCAATGCTGTGAACTTCATTTCACAGCAACCAGATGGATGCATGCGCAGAGATGAAAATACTCATGAAAGGACTTAAACAGTGTGTTGCCACTATAATCAGGTCTATCTCAGTTCAGCTTTTGTATGGGGGGTGGGGGGTTTGTTCAATTACAAGGTTTTGGAAACTCAACAGTCACTGAAAAGCTGGGCCAACATGTCTACTCAAGACATAAAAAAAATGTTCTCCAACCAACAGATTACAAGTTAAATCCATGTTCTAATCAATCACTGACACACACATTAGAAAAACAAATAAGGGTATGACACACCAATCCAAAGTGCCTCTTTTAGGCTATGTAAAGCAAAAGAAGAAAAAGAGCTGTTTGTTTAAATACCTCAATTATGTAATAGACTGTCAGCAGTCACAATGTTTTAAAAGTCCAGACAGATGTAGAAAAACAAAACTTTGGTCCACAATCCACATCCAATTTGAAAGGGGTTCTGTATGTGTGTGTGTGTATGGGAGTGGCCATGACCAGCAGACAGACAAACAGAGAGCGCGCCTCGGCTTTAACAGCGCCTGTGTAATTATGGTCAACCACACTCCCCACCGCCACCTTTATTTATAGGGTTGCAAACACACTGGGGCTTCAGAGTGCTTTTCCCTGCGCATTCCAGCACATTGGGACTTTTTTGGAGGGGGGTGTAAACAAATAATATTTTAAGTAAAGGGGATCGCGATAGTGTGCATGTTTGTGTCAATGTGTGTTCTCAAATCTACATTCATTTGGGATTGCTAAGATTCCACAGTATGTCAAGGAAAACCTTGGCTTTCACCTGGTGTTAACACCAAAAGATATGTTCAGTGGTTATCACAAGAGTGCCTCTGTACGTTCCTCGGCTTTGGGGATAACTTTGAGATGGTGAGAAACAAATCCTAACTAACTCGGACAGAACTCATCAAAGAAACATGCAGTTGAGGTTTGTCCAGAATCAATGGGGAGAGATGGCCTCTGGCCACAAAGGAGAGCTGGCACATTCGCCTTCAGGCATGAGCCACGGTAGCCCAAGCCAGCCGGCACCTTGGGGATGCGGCAGAGCGGAAGTGAACAGACATGCGAGTTAACATGAAGAGAAAAGAGGAAACACATGGATGTGAACTGGTAGCTGGCTATTTTTTCATTGGTCGACAGAGCATTTCCAGCTCCCCCCTCTCTTTCGCTTTTGTGCCAGTCGAGCACATGTGCTGCACAACTGAAGGAAATGTAAAATGTTCAGGATATCCTGTTGTAATGAAACTCCAGGTTGAATGAAAGAGAACAAGGTGGGTGTAGGAGGGGTTGCTCATGTTTAATGCCTGTTGGTGGACACATGACACAGAGTTGTGACGAGGCTGAGGGCCGCCTAGGAGCACATGAGCTGGTCCTGCAAACTCTGTGTGTGTGTGTGTGTGTGTGTGTGTGTGTGTGTGTGTGTGTGTGGTGGGGAGGGCGCTCATATTGAGTGCAGGTGCGCTGTGAGAGACTGAGATGGGGGTGGGGTTATAAGATGTGAATAGGGAAAATTAGGGGGTTTGATGAAAACCAAGGACATCTGTGATTACGGTGTATGTGTGTGATCATGCATGCCTGACATATGCTTGGCTGTATATGTTTGATCTATCTACTCTATCTATCTACCTACCTACCTATCTACCTATCTATGATCAACTTGTCTGTTAGCAGCTGGTTTCTCCATAATCAATCAAAGTAGGAATTCTTTATCCCAAAGGCAGCTCGTATTTATAGGGGAGTAAAAGAAGATGAGGTGTCATGAATAAATCACTTAGTATCAGTTCACTCTTTTCAGCGAGGCTAAAACCTCAAAGCCTTAGCTGGTGGCATCTCACCTTGGCCAATGAGCTGGATAATTGATGGAACTTGAAATGATTTCATGTAATATCAAACTCCTACGCTCAAACACTCCCCTTCCCGAGCCCTCCGAGGACCAGCGCTTTCATTCTTGCAATGGAGTAATTTTCTCCGTAATGCACTGACAGAGCAGCTGACCCAGCTGCAACAAACACTTGTCTGGATTTAAACCTCGTGTGTCTTACATGTCTCTCCTGCACAAAACTTGGCTTTGTGCGGCAAATGCATAAAAAGCATACACTCAGTCTCTATAGAACCCAGAGGGCAAATAGGGAATCATACAAGCCACCGATAAACAGAAGACAGAGAAGGAATAGCAAGCAGTGTGTCTTAAGCCTTTTCCTAGCAGTTGTGTTTACCCTCGATCAGTCCTGCAGAGGTAATTTGGGAAAAGGAAGAGAGACAGAAAGTTAGACAGAGCACAGAGAGACCAAAACTAGCAAATAACTGTCAGGAGGCAGCCTGTCTCCTTCAATGTTAGGTGTTTGTGCTGACAAACACACAAAAACAAGTACACAGTGGAACACTCATACATCACTGCACGCACATACAATACTTTTTTACTTTCTATATGTCTCTTTCCAGTCATGCAAACTCTCAGAACTAAATGCTGAGCTTTAATACAGCACATGAGCATGAGGACTGGCTTTGTAATAGTCGTTTGGCAAAGAGCAGTTAACGATGCACCTTCAAACTAAAGCATCAGTGACAATATCTCACTCCCATCCATCACTCACTGTTGGCTTGCAGATTTGAGAACAGATTCCCACCCTCTCTTACTGTGGCCTGCTCTTAACCAGCAGGAGGATGAGAAAATACCCAGACCAGGGTCAGCGGTTGGGTCAAGCCTATGCTGGCAACTTGGTCCTATCGGTGTGTGTGAGCGAGACAAGGTGACATGGAGGGGGGAGGGGGGCTTGGGGTTTATTCCTCGTTTCCACAGAAATAAATGGAGCCCAGGGTCAATATTGACTGTCAACCATCCGTGAGCTTGGCTGGACATCGCTTGATTTTTCAGACTTCAGTTCATTCTAGTTTAAAAGGGGGAGGGGACGCCAGCAGGGTAGAGAACCAGGCTTAACAGCTCACGCACACACACACACATTTGCACAAATACTCATACATGCGCAGTCTCAAGTCTCAATCTGCCATCTGGAGAAGACAGTCAGGTATGAGGAGGCTTCATGGTGAACTGTGTGGGAGTTGCAGTGGTTTGGGCAGAGGGTCAGAAAAGGTGACAGAGAGAGAAAGTGAGAGGGAAAAAGAGAGAGTGGGGGCAGTGAAATGTAAAATGGGATTATAACAGCATCACTGAGGCCTTTTATATTTGTTTTAACTGGACACGGTCAAATCATCTTGGCTGCCCGTTTGTCTTGTAGAGCGCTTTTCAAGCCTGACATGGCAGGCCCCTCACCCACACCCACAGACCCACACCCACTATTGCTATCACAATACTTTTACCACAGTTGTAGTCAAAGCTCAAACCTCTGAGATATGGTCCGTAATGCTCTCCATTGACAAAGACAGAAGGAGCAGTTCTGGGCCAACAACAATACTACATGAAAACACTAAAGACATCACCTCAAACCAACGGCACTCAGGGGGAACTATGCTATGGCTGTAGTAGGATATAACAGTCCAGATTAAGGCTTTACTTTAAACATGAACATTGTCTAAGCAGACTCAGGGATTCAAAATAAAAATGGACACGCCGACTGGACATCCGCAGCTCTGATCCGTGGGCTTTTCAAAAAAGTTGTTGCAGCTCAGACTAAACAAGTGATCTGCCTGCAGTCCCTGTGGGAAGCTGCTCACAATACATGACAGGGCACAGATGAAGCACATAAAGATGAAACAGATGTTACCATATTTGTCATTCAAGAACATTTTGGAGTTGTTAAGGGGGCCAGAATATCCAGTGCCAAGCCTGTTCTCACTACATGATAAACTCCTGTTAATGCCCTTGTGTCCTGTTCATTGCTTCACACCATTTATGAAAGTTATGTGTGAAGAAAAACAGAAAAAGAGAGATGAGAGTGGGCAACGAAGGAGGGAGAGTAAGTGGATGATGGAGGAAGAAGATCATCCTGGAGACTGCTCCTTTGTTCTGTTGCATTGATCTGCTTTTTTCCCCGTTCCCCTGCTTGTTCTTTTGATCCGCTGTTGGATCATCCTCTTGATGATTCACTAACAGCAAAAGAAATTAAATACATTGGATTGACGACCCACTCCCCCCATCCCCTCCCCCCGAGGCCCCCATTTCTTCAATAGATAAGCAGCGGATCCGTTTTTTTATCGCTTCCCTCTCCATCTCTATGCCGTGCCTTCTTTTCTGTTTTTTCCTCTGCGCTGTGTTTAATCCCAGCCTTGCGGTGGATGTATGTCAGAGATGTAATTCCATTGTTTAACATGCTCCTCTGAGCCTCCACCCCACCCCAAACTCAGTCACTCCCCCGGGCCACATGCATATTCATCAGCTATCAAAAACAAAAGGCAGATCACACTGTTTGTCATGTACGGCAACGAGCGCTATTCAATTCTCTCCCTTCTTTGCTGCTTCTGGCAGATTAGTGCATGTTGAACATATCTCAGACACACAAATCCTATGCACTATCATGTAGACATTCAATCAGAGAAAGGGTCTGTAGTTTTCTTAACATACAGGCAAAAGCTCCTTATTCTTTCTCTTATGTGAAGATCTTGGGAAGTCTGGGTATAGTGTGGAGCGCAGTGATAGTTGGAGGCAGTAGACAACAAAAGTAGTAGAAGATATTAAGAGCAATGTAGGAAAAAGGGGTCAGTTATGCAAAGGGACGTGCATGGCTCTATAAGACTGTAGGCCATTCATCAGGCAGTACTGCACAGTCTGAGCCAGAGTGAGAGTTGGTCCCCAAGTCCTGCTACAGTCTGCTGGGTGATGTCCAGGATGCACCGGCGCACCGCTCCAGGTTCCAGGCTCCAGGGCCAGACAGATGTAAACACGGCCTGACCGCATACCAAGGCGCAGTGCCAGCCTGCCCTCACCTCGCACATAAACAGCCAAGGAGGCCACACTGTGGGCCAGGGGACAGACAGCACTGAACTTGGCTAGAGGGATCGGAAGATAGAGGGGGATGGAGCAGGGAAGGCAAGCAAGGCAATGATTCTATGCCTGTTAGAGCATTTCTAAGAGAAACAAACTGTAGTATCTAGGCTTACTTGTCTCAACATTGTATATAGTATATTCTATTGTTCTTATTATTTGCAGTTTCTAATTATGGTTCATGCCACCAGCAGTGTGCGCATTCGGGTGGATCTGCTTAGATATTTTCTCCAACGACCTGTGGTGACAGATGCACTGGGCTCCTCAGCGTCTGTTTGATTTATGCGTCAGGACAAATATGGGTCAAAATGAAACATCTAACACATTGGCTTCTTCTTGCTTATTCTTCTCTCTTCTTTTTCATTCCCTTTACACTTTCTTCTTCTTTTCAAAGCTTGGCTCAGCGGGACTGTGTCTCTGCTGCACCACAGCCAGGTCGTGTGTGTGTGTATATATACACGTGTGTGTGTGTGTTTGTGTGTGTGTACGTTCGTGTGATGAGACGTGACAAGCGCCTTCATCCTCCCCTCAGACGCCGCATTCCACAACGCTCCGCCACTCGCTCTGTGTGGCGTGCTTTTCATCTTTCCCCTACTTGTTCTTTCCTTATTCTACTTCTCTTCTCCCCTCCTTGCTCTTCTCCTCGCTCTCACAGGTGTAAGAAAGGCGCATGGAGGAATGAAAGGGACAAGATTCTAATTAGAGGAGGAGGCTGAGACAAAAGCAGGGGGATAACGAAGGGAAGCAACGATAACACATGTAAAACACAAAGCCTTAATCTTAGAGAGCGTTTGAGATCTCTCATTTCTTTCCCTCTACAGTGAAGCGAGGCAGGGGGGTTGTGTGCATGGGAACACGAGGGGATAGGATGTGATTATGAGCACAGAGCTGACAGACAGAGAGAGATTGGCATGTGTCTGTGGATATGTGTATATCCCCATAGGGCCTTTGGTTCCCTTTCTTCATAGGGACCAACTTAAAAAAAACAGCCATGTAAAAACATGCAGGCAGCCATACTTTTAGCATTGTTTACTTATATTGAGTAAAGTGCAACAAAGTACCAATTTAAGTCACGAAATCTTAATTCAACACCTGTGAAGAAGTTTCATGCACAAGTTAAGTTACTCTGCTTTATCTAATGTAATCTCCATCCTTCCCTCCAGCTTTTCACATTTTACATGTGGATTCTGTCTGTTTACTTATTTGTGTTGCCTCTGAGCTTCTGACATGCAGCTGCACCTCCAGGTTCCTCGGGTGATATGATCGGGTTCTTTGGTTTCCTTGCCACTGCTTTGAAACTCCATTCAGATGATGAAACTGCGGTGCAGCTGTGTCTGCGGCTCACGGTGGGATGCTGGTGTCTTTGTGGCTCTCTGCGAGGCAAATTCTCACTGATGAAAGAGCCTGCAAATGTGCCTCTTTAGCCCGGACCAATGCATCTTCTTGCTGAGAAGCCATTTTGACTGTCGCTCGCTCGTTTGTGTGCTCTCTTGTGATCTTCTTCAACTTCACACACACACACACCATTATAGCCATGTGTGTATGTGTGCAGTGTTAATTCATGTGTGTAGGCATCGGACTGAAACAGGTTAGACAGTTTGTCAAATTATGTTTCAGTGTATGTGGCACAAATTACAGACAGGTGTCGAAAAGATTATTTTTTTTTCTTCACAATTCTTGCCATGAAGTTTGGATCCTGTGAGTCACAGGGTGACTGAAAATAACAGCGAAAGATAACCTGGCAAAGCACATTTCCACAGTCTTCCCTCGAGGTGATGCAAGACTTTAGACAAATGTCTTGTTTGTTCACCACTGAATGGCCATCTTTCAAGGGGTGGCATGCCAGCACAAACACACACACACAGATTTACACACAGGTGCAGATCATTTTTTCTCCCTCATGAAGTAGGTAGCGAGAATATTACAAACCAAAATCATAACGCATTGCCGTAGGCCAGAGGTCGGACGAGGAGAGAAGAGGCAGCTATATAATTGAAGAAATGTGATAGATAGATAGATAGATAGATAGTGTATATGTGCATTAGTGTGTCTGTGTATATGCTTGTGTGTGGGTGAGAGAGTGACAGCAAAGAGCCTTATCCTCCATTAATAACAGCCACTAATCCCCTGATGTGATTACCTCTCCTTCCCTTCCTCCCCCTGTACTTTACCCCCTCTCCCTCCATCGCTCCACACTCGTTCTCCCATTCAACAGCGCCAGCCACTTGTCTTCCATGGCAGAGCTCAGCTGGTCCAATCCCCTAAACAGATCCAAGACTTCCACTGTGTTCAGCTGCCAGGACGATGGAGGTCTTCCAATTTGACGCCTCTCCTTACTAGAACTCGCCTCTGGGCAGGTGTATAAAAAAAGCAAAAGTCAGTGGTGTTAGTGTAGAAAAGGAAGCACATTTAAACAGATTAAGACCCATGCCTCTGTTCAAAGCTCTGACACTTAATGCTGCCTGAATGAGAGGTGACGTTTGATATGAATCGTACAAGATATGGTTTGGGATGTTCAAACGTTTATGGAAATATCTGCAAGCATTAAGGATTATGGGTGTGCAAAGGGAGGCAACAAGCATGTCGGTATAGTTATTTCTGTACTCAATGACTAGCTGCCAAATGCATTTTTTTTCACAGCATTTGATAAACTCACTACATCAATATAAAGTCTGTGTTTCTATGGAAACTTAGACCTCCGAGAAGGTTGAAATTTGCCACTTAGCTTTAAGATCTGCTCAATGGTAAAATACAATAATAAATCTGCAGTGTTCAGTTCACATATGCATCATAGAAACAACTGTATGCATCCAGATGTTGGGGAACATGTGTGTGAACACAAAAGCTTTCAGTTCTAAAGCATGCGGTTACATTTATCAAATCATTTTTTTAATTTGCGTTAGTCACAAGCAAAACACAAGTCAGTTGGATTTCTTTAAATTATTTTAAAAAGTATTTTGTACACAGATTTTATCAAGTTTTTTTAAAGTTGCCTCATGCTGTAATCTTTTATTTAATTGTGGAATAATTTGTCCGGTTATAGGATTGAGGAGAAGTAAAAAAAAAAATCTGAAAAGGAATCTTAATGCCTTTGTAGATGCTCAAAGCACAGAGTGATAATTGAAACTGCCAGAGAACCGCACGCACGCACGCACATGAAGGTCCCTTGGGAGAAGCGACAGTGCAGTATAACGTACTTGGTTTACATGGTCTACTTGGTGATGTCTCCATGGTGACTGCTATGTCTGACCTTCAAACATGTACGCTTCCTTCCATCTGGCTCAGGTTGGATAATCAGATCACATCAACACACACACACAAACACACACACACAGATGTCAGATCTCATCATGAATGAATTTCTTCTTCTTTTTTTTATTTAATCAACAAGTTTGTTACCACTCACTGTAACATCAGAATTTTTTTCCAGCTCACACAAAACTTATGGATCTGATTTTAGGATTGCTACTTGTTTTCATTTGCACACTCATAGGCATGCTTCAGCTCTAACAAGAGTTCCCTTTGACCTACCATAGTTTGCAGGGGGTTTGGATAAAGACTTGATTCAATTAGTGTGTCTTTCATCAGCAAAGAGGCCAAACCCCCAGCTCTGCATGCTTTCACAAACTGCACCTTTCATTTCTGCTCTGTTCAATACTCTCATCTGCTCTGCTGTTCGAAAATTCATAAGGCGCTCCAGAAGGGCCAACATCTGGCAGCTCCTTAGGCCCAGGCCAGTGCATCCGTTCTGGGGCAACAAGGCCTGGAGACCAGCCCCTCCTGTTGAGCTCAGCCTTTGGTGTGTGTGGTACCGTTCAGGATCTCCACTTCCTGAGTGCTGGTGCCTTGATGTGGCCAGAACCATAGTGCATGATTTATTACAGTACTAACTCTGTCCCCACTGCTAATACTGCCATTATTATGACCATACACTCCTCTCCTCCCCCCCTTCTTCAATCTCCCACCTGCAGTCTTACACTGAAGCCTTTACCAGATACCGCTGACACAGCTCTGGCTCATGGCTTACACAAGGAGCATTGTGTTGTCGTGTTAATGGATGTTTGGTAGAAGATGTTTGAAAAGAGTGGGGGAGCCATGCTGTGAATGAGCTGACAAAATTGTTGGGGCAATGACACATATTGGTTAAGCGAGATCAGCTGTTTCCATCTGTGTACCAACTTGTTGTATTGACTACTGCTTTGTTGCCTTGTGTGGTTTACGGATGGCAGGCATGGTCCAAGGGGAACCAAGAAAAGTGGGGGTGGAGGTTTCTGGGAGGTAAACTGGTTTTTGAATGTGTGGCCAATCAAAGCAACCTCATCAAAGTCATTCAACCAGTGCCTCCCACAACCTTCCTTGCCTCTTTACTCTGTTTATGTAAGTGCTACACAGTGTAATCAGCAGGGCTTGAACAGAGAGAAAGATGGACAAATGGAGAAGATGGTGACAGGGTGTTAGTAGAGATGGAGGAAAGCACCAGAACAGGAAGACATTGGTGTTTGTGTAAGCAAAGCCAGAGTGAGGAGGCCGAAGAAAGAGGTAGAAGAGCAGGGGACAGCGGAAGTGAGGGGTCCAGAGTTGAGAGGAAGTCCAGAAAGGAGGGATGTGGTAGAGTTGTGTTTACAGGCCACAATCACAAAGTGCACTGTGGCTTTGTGTGTCAGCAGCTCTGAGTTTGTAATGGGTTACCACTGCAAAAGAGTAATCAAGGCATATTTGCAGCACTGTAGAAATCTAGTCAACTTCTCAAGAAGTGTAATACTTTAGCATGTGAATGCAGAAGCACCAGTAGCTCAGTCAAAGGCCATATTTAGAAATAGATATAAACAGGCAGAAAAGGAATTGGAAGTACACATCCCTATTGTGCCATGCAGTCCCCTCTGAGACGCAAGTCCGGGTATCCCTCCCCTTTGATCCCCCATTAGTAAGAGACTCACTTGCAGGCAGCTGCCTCAAAGCTCCACAGAGGTATCAGATCTCCTCTTCCTCATCTCCTTAATTAGGACAATTAAAACATTTAGAGGACAGATGGATGGAAATCCAGCCGGCTGCAGTGCCTGTCCCTGAGGACAGATGAGGTGAGCACTGGAGCGCATGCGATCAACTTACTGGTGGCACTCTGGCTCCCTCTTGTGGTCCAAGCTGGATACTGGTGGTCAGTGGTTGTGAGACTTGTGGACATTAAAGTCATATGAAGATTATTTTTGGTTTTAAGTGTTTAAGTTTAATTGAAATAACTGGTTAAAAACACCAGTTGCTCTATATTTGTAATTATGTTGAGTGTAGGCTACTGTTTTACTGTGATGAATCAAACACTTTTTTCATTAAAAAGATTTTAGTCAGGGGAGCCATTTGTATGTGTTTAGATAAAATTTAAAGGAAAGAGCGGGACAGAAGGATGTTTTTTTAATGAAACTTTACTTTTTGACAATTTTTTCTCAACACTGCATTCATAAGCTACCTTTCATCGTGTATGCATTTGTGGTTTGGACTATTACCAGCAGACTTCATTTACTATATAATTTAACAGCTCAACCCTTACAGCTGGTGGCTGGTAACCAATAAGTAAATCTACTAACTTTCTACACAATGAAGCCCATTGTATCCAATAAAATAAAGTACATGTTGATAAACAAACACATTGGATGTTTATTATAGCCTAAAGAAAAATGGCAATGATTTTTTTTCATTACACATAAAGTCATATAGAAAATATTAAGGGTCATTTAGTGACCTGTTGATGGCTATAAAAGTGTAAATAACATATTTTGTTAGAAAAAGAGAAAACAAAAAACAAAAAACAAATTGATTAATAAAAAGTTGCTCCAACAGAAAAATATGGGAAGTAAAGGCAAGACACCATGCTGGTGTTGTGATATAGGCTGTTCTCATTCACTGGTCAAACTTTTACCTGAGGAAAGTAATGCACTTTATATTATATACAACCCAAGTAATCATAAGCCAGGACGTGCAGGCCTGTCTTGAGGAGAAAATCAGGCAATGTAGTATAAAGATAAAGTCTGCATAGGAAGGAGGTCATTGTGGATTTCTTTCACCCAGGTGGCCGCTGTTTCTGTCCCGTTTAAAACCAAAAGTCAACATTTTAACCTAAACCACAATCTTTTCCTAAACCCAACCAAGTAGTTTTGTTGCCTAAATAGGTTTTGCACTTTAGGGGCTTGATGTTCATGGACATTTGTAGGATAAAGCACAAACATGTGTGCATAACGTTTCATGAGCTATCACATGACCTTTTAAATCTAATCTTTAATGTGATTAGAGTTATTTAGTGAGTAGTTGGAAATTAGTGATTATTCTTTCTTTTGGTTAGTCAACTTGCAGTTGAAGTTGTAGTAGATTCTGTTTCTTTTCTCAATGACATACAAAACATAAACACATATACATATATAAAATCTTATTTAGCAAATTTCATAAA